>BMAV01008872.1:0-29462 GCA_019973955.1 Trichonephila inaurata madagascariensis | reverse complement strand
GTTTTTGGGGGCAAAACCGTGGCTGTATTTTGCACTAACAACGAACCAAATATCGAATACCAATCTTGAGCCCTTCCCTGAGATGACTTTTTAAGTAAGCACATGACAGATTACGGATTTCAAGTAACTGTATGTTGTTATCTATACACTCTATAAACTCTGCAATGTTCTCCGACCCTGAAAAGTACATTTCAGGTAGAACCGTACTTCCACCTACATTACCTACCCCAGAATTAAATACGTTCAGTGCCATTGCGACATAGCCATCCTGTGATGACCATGTCGTGCCGGTTCCGCGTAAGCTAGAGGTGTGGGATTATCAAAATGATGAGACATAATAATTCTTAATACAACTTTTATTAAGAATAACTTATATTACTTAAATTCTAATTTGACAATTTTAATTAAAGTGAGAGTCAAGCCCAAATTAAATCACGTATTCAAGTCAGATCACGCAACTAGATCCTTTATCTCAATTATAGTTAATAATACTATTCATCTAATTATCTATATTAAATATTACCTTTGGCCGATCTCCTTTCTTTACCTAGAGAATATTATCTATAAACTTTATATATGAAGATTCCAACTTCTTTATCTTAGGCTTCTATTCTTTCCAAAACTATCGGACTGTTAACTCTTGATCTGTAAGATTCACACTAAGCTTTGTCACGCTATCGATCAGAATGCTTCCACAATACTATCTCTGAGCCTGCCGCGCTATATCTAGGCTTGCCACGCTATATCTAAGCTTGCCACGCTATATCTAAGCTTGCCACGCTATATCTTATCATCAAAGCTTCTATCCTTTTATAGTATATCTCATTTACATATTATGATCGTTTATCTTCTTGGTATTGGGTTGGAAAAGTTTTGCCATTAATCGTGGCCGTCAAAGAACATAGGAGTTATGTTAACAGAAAGACGCGAGAGACGTCACAAGGCCACGACGGAGAACAGAAAAAGAACCCCGACCAGCCAAGGAGACAACAGGGAAGTCAAGGAAGGGACGACAAGGAGATTACAAGCCCTACAACAAGCAAAACAAGAAATTCCAGTGCAACCGAGGAAAGAAGAGTGGGAGCACCTCATCGTTGGAAGTAATGGTTGGAGAACACATATAAAAATCAGGTTGTATTGTTTCATTTTTATGATCTTCCAACAAGTGGTCGGAAGAATTATTGCAAAGAAGGAAGTCTCGGGCGGTGCTTAAAAGTTATAAGCCAAGTCAAACACTACAATGAGTGTTTATTTAATTTTGGAACTTTTGACTTGTTAAAATTTTTTCTGGAGAGAAAACATTTGTAATCGCACATTTGTTTGCTTCGATGTATGACTTCGTGAGATGCGAAAATTCCTTTGGTTATTTGTTATAATAGTTTATTGAAAAATGTTTGTAATTGTATAATATGTGTATATATAGATATGTTGTTGTATTGTTACGTATTATGAGGCATCTGGTTCCGGGAAACGCGGCGTAGTGGGGGCCCCAACAATAATAAAAAACCGTTGGCGGCTCTTTTGGGAAATTTTTTTGGAACCAGATGGGGGAATGGAGATGAAAATTTATTGTGATATAAAAAATTTAAAAAAGTGAAATTAATTGATATTTTTAAACATAAATTGGAAACAATGACTAAAAAAGTTTTCATTTCAGGGGACTGCCCCCGAAAATTAAAACCCAACAAAAAAAGGGAGCAAAATTTCCCGTTCCATAAAACAGTTTTAAAAAGATGCAAAAGATTGGGTCTGCGCCCCCAAAATTTTTTTTTTAGAAAATTTAAGTGTATAGTTATTTTAAGAAATTTGGGATGTTAAAAGTGAGAGTGGGAAAAATTTAAAACAGAAATTATTAATGTTGGCCTAGTTTTTGGGAGTAAAATTTTTGTCACGAGTTTAAATTTAAATTGAATATTAAATTTAATTCTAAGATATAATAAAAAATTAAAGTCAAGATAAATATTGACAATTAAAAAAAGTTAAAATGAGGAATTAAGTTTAAAAATTTAAAAAAAAAATTTAGAAAGCGAAAAAATTTTAGAAATAGAGATTTAGACACGTAATTTTTTAAAGGGTTTGAAAACCCCTTTAAAGGTAAATCACGTTTTTCTTCTTGGGGGGGTTGTACCCCTCGCGTCCTTCTGCTAACATAACCCCTATGTTCTTTGACGGCCACGATTAATGGAAAAACCCTTTTTCCAAAACCCAAATAAAGAAGATAAACGAATGTAAAATGTAAATGAGATATATTTTAAAAAAGGAAGAAGCTTTTTTTGAAATAAAAGCGCGGGAAAGGTTTAGGGAATTTTCGGTGGGGAATCATTCTGATCAATAGCGCGGCAAGTTTGGGAATAGCTTAGTGGAATTTTTTCAGATAAAGATTTAAACAGCCCGATAGTTTTGGGAAGGAATAGAAGTCCAATTTTAAAGTTGGAATCGTCGTATATAAAAGGTAATTTTTATAGATATCTCTCAATAGGTGAAGGAAGGAGATCTGAAAAAGGTAATTTTTGGGTTTAGGTAGTTAGATGAATCGGTTTATTTATTAAAATTAAGAAAAAGGGATCTGGTTGCGTGATCTGACTTAAATAAAAGGGTTTTAAATTGGGTGTTAACCTCCCCTTTTTTTTGCCAAATTAGTTTAAATTTATAAGTTATTCTTAAAAAAATTGTATTAAGAATTTACTATGTCTCATCCTTTTGATAATCCCACCCCTTTAGCTTACGGGGGCCCGGAACGACATAGTCATCACAGGGGTTTTTAAAGGCCAACTTTAATCTTTTTTTATTTTTTCTTCTTTGTTTTCATCCCCTTCTCTTCTACTACAATCTTTTTTTTCAACTACTGCAATCTTTTCTTCTACTTTTTACTGCCATTTTCTTTCCACACTATTGATTTTCTCTTCAACATTGTCTATTTTTTTTTTTCTAGAAATTTTAGGGTCTTCCTGAATTTTTCGTTTTTAAACCTTTTTCCATTATATCCTTTAACCCCATTCTTTGTCTCTTCTTTGGGTTTCTGCATATCTTCTAAAACCCTTTTTTATTCCCCCCTTTTAAATTTATTCTTAGTCTCGTTTCCCCTTCTATACTTTCCTTTCCTTTGTCTCTTCTTGGCCCTTTTCAAGGCATTGATGGATGCTTTCAAACTTTCAATGCTGGCGCCCCCTTTTTAATCCCCAAAATTTTTTGGTGCCCCCCCCCTTATTCATTAATAATGTAGGGAAAGAAAATAATGCACTTTGACCTTTTTGCTTTTCAATACGCGATCTTAATTATAAAAACCCTAACAAATAAATAACATAAGTTTTAAAATTTTTTATAAAAGTTACTTTTTTAAACAAAAAAAAATTTAAATAATAGGATAATTAATGTTATTTTTTCCTTTTTTTATATATAATTTTTAAAAATTTAACATATTGCAAATGGGGTGGCTGCTTTTTGAAAAAAAATATAGATATCAGCTAAATATAGAAAAAAAACTCAAAATCAATTTCTAATCATAAGATTTTATAATAACGTTGCTTTTTCCAAAAAAGTTTTGGGAAATTGAATACTTATTAAAAAATTGTTCTTAATTTTGTATTAAATAATTGGTTTTAAAATACTCTGTGTAGCACTGATACAAAAAATTTAACAAATGCCCGCTCTTTTGCAAAAGTTCATTTATAAGAAAAAAAAAACGTTATTATATTAGCTGAATTGTAAAAAGGGGAAGTACGGACAAAAAGTTTACAAAAAAAAATGATTTTTTTTTAAAATTTTTTTCCTTAAAAATTTTTTTAAGGGTAAGTAATTTTTAAAACCCCCACAAATTAGATTTATAATTGAGAAAAATAAAAATAATTTAAAAATTCCCATGAAGTTTAAATTGGGATTATTTTTTTAAAATTTAAAGCGAAAAAAACTTCAACATGTTTTAACCCGGGAGCAGGCGCGCACTCGATACGATTATTGAGTCACCCCAATCCTTTATATATATATATATATATATAATTATTTTATTGTACACGATACAAATCGTGATTCCAGTGAATAATTTAACTAAAAGAAAGTAAACTTACCTACTTTCCAGAACTTTTCAATTTTTTTCCTTGGTAACAAATAAAAAGTTTTGCCAGTATTAACGATTTTGTGATCTGTGTGTTCCGCGCGACCACTTCCGGGTTAAAAGTCTTGGCCAAGTAATCCTCCAAAGTGCTCTCTGTGATTTTCCAAATATCATAAAACTCTTTTGCATGGAAAAAAGCGCAACACAGAAATAAATACATTACTTACAACTTCCCTAAATGAGAAACAAACACATAAGAGAGGGGTCATAACTAACTGTACCAATAACTTAGAAGGTCAAACAGATTATCAGCAAAAACAGATTACAGCTATAATGTGCAGTATTTCAAAAATAATCAGTGATGAATTGTTTATGTTCCTAAATTTTTTCTATTCTGGGTCTGGGATTTGTTTTTTCTCTGTGAAAGAGTAGTAAAAATCACTTATCATGAGATTACAGCAAATAAAATAAAAGTTTTTTTATTTGGTTTTTTGAATCAAAGATAGCTAATTAGGTATTGAAGAAGTTTTTATTTTTGAGATGACTTATATCGCCTGTAAATTATATCAGAGTAAAAGTACATTTTTTACTATGTCTGAAAGTATTTTGTATTAATTCATTCCAGTAAATTAATTATTTTTTAAATCTTTTATTTTCGATATGCTCGCGCCCCCTCGTAAGGGTATCGCACCCCCCAGGGGGGCGCGCCCCATAGTTTGAGAAACACTGCATTGATGCCTTCCAACAGAGCCTTCAGTTGCTCATCCATCGCTCATGTAATTGGCATAAAATCCCACGTCTGACGCCAAACTGTAACGTAGATCCGAGGGTTCGTGGATTTTATGCAAAACAATCACAAAGAAAATAAACAGCTCTTTAAGAGCGATGCGAATTTATTATGAAAAATCCAATCCTTTAAATACAGGATTCAGCAGCAATATTCACAGAGTAAATATCCAAAAGTCTTCACACCTTCAACAGCAATCAAACACAATAACAAGTATTTAAAAATACACGTAAGTAAAGATTATTCACAAGCACAGCCGAGCTAATCGCTAGTTAAAACAATCCTCACTACTCGCTGGTTTAATCCAGACTCATCCCCGTCCCGGCGAGTATCTTATTTATAGGCGCGACAGAAACTTCCAGAAATATAGTCGTTCGTGACATTAGTGGAGAGATCCACTACTTTCTAGAAGATTCCAGAGGGTTCCGAACTCGCCAACATGGCCGCCAATGACGCCAGAATGGTCGCCAAAAATTAAGCCAACTTGGCTTTACCGCCAAGATTTCGCCAAGTTCTCATTGAAAAAGAAATCAAATTGATGTTGAGGGATATTTATATTTTTTTAAAATTAAGAATGCAAGTTGGTTGTTTCTGAATCTAACAAGTTGTTTTTGTATAAGTTCTTATTCATTAGAAACAAAAGAATTGGCATTTCAAAATTTATAACTCAATTTTTGTGATTTATGTAAATAATTTTTTTTCCAGTCCGAATTATAAACAATCTCTTGCTCACAACCCACAAGAATTTTTGGTACTTATGTACTATCGTAACAAACACTAACGTTCAAGATAACTCGCTAAGTTGGCAACCCCAATTTCGTATATGTCGTATGTTCATTGTGCTTCGTTTCATATAATGTCGCCAATAGGTTGCGATAATACATAAGTACCATTTTTTTTTTAAAAAAAGACTTCTTTTTTATTTTGATTTGCTGCAGTTTTAAAAAAAATTTTAATTCATTAAAAAATTTTTTTATATATGGACACAATCCTATAGATAATCTAAAATTTATTTTTTGAAAATCTTTTGATACATTGACAGTAACTAATATTGCTCTTACCTCACAAAATGTTACTCTTTTTCAGCTTTGAAATTTCCCTTTCTTTTAAGATTGCATTAAAAATTCATTAGAAGCATATTTTAATATCTCATTTCTTAGCAACAATTTTAACTTTTCTGTTATGGTGATTTTTTGTTTTATGGAAAGAAATGAAATATTCAAATGCATTTATGAACCCTCGATATCAATACATAAAAAAGCAGTTTGATTTCTCATGAAGGAGTTCATAATTTGAAATGTAACATAACGAACTCTATTAGTAACAATTACTCATATCTAAATAGAACAGGTATAACAAAGGCTGAAAGATATAAGTACCTAGGTTTAATACTTGACACTAAATTAAACTTTGCTAAACACATCCGTTCCGCCCACCAAAAGGCGGCTGGAATGAGAAACACTCTAAATCGCTTGATTTCTCCCAAGAGCAAGCTCGCATTAAGGCACAAGGTTCTATTATACAAAGCCATTCTTCGCCCCATCATGTTGTACGCTTCTCCCATCTGGGCAGGGGCGGCAGTTACTCACCTGAAAAGATTGCACGCTTTTCAAAACATTCAACTGCGTACAGCAGCAAACGCACCTTGGTTTGTCTGGAACGAAGTCTTGCATAAAGATCTTAATGTTCCGTCGCTTCTTGATTTCATCAAAAAACAATCAGAAAATTTCTTCAACCGGTTACCACAGATTTCAAATGAATCTATCAGGGAAATCCCGGCTTACGACAATTCTATTCCTAGCTCTTCTAAGAGACCTAGAACAGTTCTTAATCACTCGTATCAACACTTTCCAGCTCTGAAAAGGATGAGAATGTCTTGATACGAATTAAAAAATTATGAGCTTTATTGTTACACTAGTTGTCCTCTTTTGCAAGACTTCACTCACTCTAATTATTCCCCTCTCCCGCGCCATGCAAGTTTTTGATCGCGTTTAGTGTGGCAACTTCACCCCTCATGATTTTATTTCAAACTCCTCTACCTTTTCTTACTTTCTTCCAAGTGGTTATTTAAAAATTCCTTTCAATAACCGCACGCAGTTATTTTAGAGGTAACGTGTAACAGACTTAAAAATATTTTTCTCTTAATTCTTGTTATTAAAGAAATATATCCCTTCTCTCCTCGTTCCATCAAGATGCGGCAGACGGTTGAAAGATGGGCTTTGCTGTCATGAAGATGTGACGTCATTTTCTCTTCGTTTTCCTATGAAAGCGAAACAGAAACTAAATCAACTGGGAGAGTGGTTTCCACCCACCCCTCCACCAGCGTTATTGCGCTGCATTTAATGTGGACTGCTTTTTATTTTTATATGTAACTTCAGCAAATTGTTCTCTGTTCAATTTATTATGATGAGTGGATAATAGATCTATCTCTAAGGTTCCACGTAAATGTGTTACCGTTACCAAAGGCTGTAAGTAAAAAATATAAATGTAAAAAATACAATAATAAATGTCTTATCTCAGTAATTATATTTGTTATATTTATGTTATTCTGACAGTTATACAATTGGGATAGTTATAATAAAATACTTTCACACATCCATTAATATTTACTTTTTTACATAACAAAACTATTACAAAAACAAGAAAAAATATTTAAAAAAGTTCTTATCCGGATTAAAATAATGTCTAATTTAGTTGAAGCGTATATGGAAATATCAAAGCTTTGTATGAATATATATTTAACTATTGTAAATAATCTGTTTTAATACTTCTTGTGAATATGCGTTGCTTTGTCTTCGTGTACTTAACTGTTTGTCCTTGACTGTTAACAAAACTGTTATTTATTCAAGTAACTGGAGACTCTGGCTGCTTTTTTCATGCAAAATTGAAGCAATACATTGCTTAACGCATTACGAAATCTGTGTGTCAATACGTCGCCTTATGAATTTTTCTTCCAACCACAATTTTTTTATTTATTCACTTTCCGATTGAATGAGTAAAAAAATACAGCACACAAAACCTTATGTGACGTCTTGCTTAGTTTTAGAGATAAAATATACAGCCATTTCTTCAAAATTTAATAATTTTCTAGCTTTTTCTTCAGCCAAAATGTACTCTATAAATGATAAAGTTTTTTTTAAAAAAAATAAATTACAGTTTAAAGAACTAACATGCTTTATAGGAATCGAACTAAAAGTAAAATGATTTTCCCAATATAAGAATAAAATGATTAACGAGAAAATTAATGTCATTTTGATAAAAGCGTGGAGTGTTTTATATTAATTTTATAATTTCTTACCAGTTCTATTCCGAAATGCTGAGTTAGTGTTAAAATGTAGTACATAGCACACCCCACGCTTTTACTACAATGTCATTAATTTTCTCGTTAATCATTTTACCCTTTTATTAGAAATTATTTTTTACTTTTTAGTTCGATTCTCTATAAAAGCGTGTTTTTTAGTTGTTTTTTAAAACTATTTTTCATTTTTTAGTTCGATCTACAATAAAAGACTGTTTTTATAGTTTTTATAAAACGATAATTTATTTTTTGTAGAGTTTATCCTTGAGTTTGAAATTTGGAGCCAGAATTATGTGGCTATACTTGTGAATATGTCTTGCTCTTCAATGGATATTAATTAATGGGTCTGAAGGGTATTTATTCTGTCCGTTATCGTTATATTTCAAAGATTCCGTCTTTATAGATACAGGTCTAACTAATAAAAGTGTGTTACACCTTTTCAACGTATTGCTAGAATGTTAATTCGTATCATCACTTCTTTACGTATATATTTCCTTATAAAAATAAAAAATATTTATCAGTTAAAACATAAATTACTTTTATTCAGCACGAGTCCTTTTTTCCTTTCCTATAAAAGAACATCTTTTTTTGTATTTTTTTGTATTAATAACAAGCGTTTTCATTTTTGGGGTGCACCTTTTTCAGGGTAGGTCTTTAGTCGCTATATCTGGAATCAGTCGCCTAATTTGAAAATGGAGTGTGGAATTAGTCGCCAAATTTGGAAATGATATAATGAATTAGTCGCCAAGTCACGAAATCCTTAAAATCATTATTTTTGACAATCCTAATCAGGATAATGGAACAAAATTTAGAAATTATTGTACTGTCATCGGTCCTGGACAAGTATGCAAAATTTCGAATGAATCTGACTTTTTAAAGTGGGTAAAAATCGAGTCCATTCCATACAAGTGAAACTTATAAAAGCGTGTTAAAAATGGAACGAAGATAATCATTAAGCGCCGTGAGGGATTTGAAATAGTGAAAATAATATTCATAAATTGTCTTAAAATAGGACTCTTTCGCTGGAACATTCAAACAGTGCTTGCTCATTACGTAGCTCTTTCAAGACTCATTTGATTTTTCTTACTACATACTCTAAAGTAGTGCGAGGGATATTGGTGACAAACCTCGTAATTTTCAACCTCAATGAAACCACGAAGACCTCCCTTCAACTCATTCTCCAAACTACCACATCATCCCAACGAGAAATCTTGAGCCTCAAAAGATTGTACGTGTTGCAAACCCTTTCACGCAGTGGGTTTTCGTGGTACTGACTGAACCCGTGACCCGATAGTGTAAGCCCGATTCTCAAGCCTCGGCTACCGGGCTAAGGATGCAAGGAAGTGAGTGAAGGGTAATCGTTTAGATGTTCACCTTCTTCACAGAGAAATAAAATCCCAGAGTTTGTTAGCAATACATCCATCACGCAGTTATAAAGTAATTTTTAAATTTTAACTGATGGGCCAAAATTAATTCCATATATTTCTGTTCAATTTAAATTGTGTCATCACATTATTTTAATTTTAAAGCCGTCAAATACCGTACCCTCAAAAGGGCTTGTTGTTGTTTTAAAAAATATAGTTATTTGAATTCTCATGACTCAAAACTTTTGTTTTTGTTTTCAATATCATTTAGTTTATTTTCCTGGTCACAACACACAAACTCTAATGAGGCTATTTACAGAAATAAATTGAAATGCATTCATGCACACATTGTACAGATAAAGAGCATTACACCTTTATCTCACCCATGAGAACAATTTAGTGCAAAAAGTACTTTTCTGAACCAAAAATTTCAGAAATGTCTTAATTGGTTTGAAGGACTCCAAACTCAAATAAATGTAGGTATCACATAAAGTTACAAAAGAAATGTGTTAAACTTGTGATAGGAGTAGCTTTGATAACAAAATTACTTTTTTTATATATCCTGAATATTATGATATTCATATCAGAATTGGATTTAAAGTTCATGCAGAAAATTTAGGAATATGAAATGAGAGCTCATGGCACTTATGAATTCTAACTAAGGTATGGTTTTGCAGATAGAATGAAACTTGAATCATTAAAAAAATGCATCCTCAAAATGCAATCAAATTATAGAACACATACAAAACAAAATTAGATAAATGATTCAGAAAAGTTAAATCATTGACAAATTAAAGTTGATTCTCCAGAGAACATCAAAAAAAAAAAGTTATAAATTCTTAAATGACTGCCTTAAATATAGATCAAATTATAATATTTATAATTTAAGAATAAAATCAAAATTTCACAAGCACAAATAAAAAAATAAAAATTCTAGCAATATATATAAAAAAAAAAATGTTCCAGATGATCACAAATCTAATTTAAATTCATTAGTTGTTGGCAGATAGGGATTCTTACAGGACAGATAAAGGAAAAAATTATAAAACTTTCATAAAAGTCTATACTTGTTTTATCTGTATACATGGTATACGTTTCCATAAAATGCTATATATTCAAAATGTTTGCCATAAAACCCCTCAAATTAAATCCTAGTAATACGATAAATTTCATACAAAATTTAGATCCAAGAAAGAAAACATTTGAAAATAAACAGAATTTTTAAACTTACCTTTTGAAATTATTTTTGTGTGTCTTGAAAGCACAATCCCATGTTTACATCCTCCGGGTAGATTTTCAAAAAAACAGAAAATGTTTTCCTGCAATGTTATAAAGAAAAATATATTAGTTAAATTAATAAGATAATATAAAGTTAAATTGAGTAGTTTTAACATGAAAAATAACTTACTTTATCAACCGTATGGCGAAACCTGCAGGTGATTGCAAAGCATTTTCTTTGAATAAATCTAGGACACTCAATGTGTGTGACCCTTGCTTGTTCACAATGTCTATATGGGCACTTCTTCCCCTAGAACTTGTGACATAGCCATCTGTCGATAGCTATGACGTGGTGGGTCCGTGTAAGTTAGAGGTGTGGGATTATCAGAAGGATGAGACATTCTATAATTCTTAATACAACTTTTATTAAGAATTTAACTTAAATTACTTATATATAATGAACAAACTTATATTAAGTGAGAATAAACCAAAAAGTATGCCGATTTTTTTAAGTCATTCGCAAAACCCAGATCATTTTATCAAAATATATTTAATTATCTGCTCTAATCTCGTTTTTATATTATACTATCGTTTATAATATAATCTTCCTACCTTGGTTGAAGACTCATCGATTCGGGATACTTTGTAGATAGATAGATATACTCATGTACAATTGCCTCCTTAAAATATTATTATGAGGGTGGGCGTTTCCGTTTTCTTGAGTAGGCCGTCTAAACTCAATTCCATTGATCCAAACTGCTTTCTAAGATTGCCATCTTTTCTCACTAAACTTCTATCCTTTTAAAGGATATCTTATTTGGCATTGTTGATTCGTTTTTCCTCTTGGAATTGGGTTGGAAAAGTTTTGCCATTAATCGTGGCCGTCAAAGAACGTAGGAGTTATGTTAGAACGCGAGAGATGTCACAACCCCTCCAAGAAGAAAAAACGTATTTATTTAAGGGTTTTTAATCCCCTTTTAATAAATTACGTGCCCTAAATTTTATTTCTGAATCTTTTCGCTTTCTAAGTTTTATTTAAATTTTAACCTTGAATCCTCATTTTAACTTAAAATTTTCCCAATATTTATCTTGACTTTAATTTTCATTATTCATCATAGAATTAAATTTAATATTCAACTTAGTTTTAAATTTAAACTCGTGACAGATACACAATAAATTTTACTCCATTAACTAGGCCATTAACAATTGTTGTTTAATAATGGTATATTCTCACTTTTTACATATATACTTAACTCTATATTTAAAGCAACTTAAATATTGATACACTTAAACCTTCTACTTGAATTTTTCCTGGGTGCGCAGACCCAAACTCTGCATCAGGATAAACATTCAATAGGGAGCTGGGAGTCCGGCTCCACTGCTCCGAGTTGAGGCTACATATCAGCTATGGCATAATACTTTCAGGGTCTGTCACCCTGAAATAAAAACTCTCTAAGTTACTTTGTCAAATCTATATTTACATAATACCAATAAGTTTCACAATTTTTATGCATTATATATCATTTGAAAATACAATAAAACTTTCATTTCCATCCCGCATCTGGTTCCATAAACCCCCCAAATGAGCCGCGCAGCATTAATATTATTGTTAGTGCCCTGACTACGCCGCGTTTCCCTGAACCAGATGCATCTTAATACGGAACAATACAACAACATATATATACATACATATTATACAATTACAAACATTTTTCAATAAACCATTAAAACAAATAACCAAAGGAATTGTCGCATCTCACGAAGTCATACATCGAAGTAAACAAATGCGCAATTACAATTGTTTTCTCCAATATTAGAGAGAAAAATTTTTACAAGTCAAAAGTTCAAAAAAAATATAACCATTGTAGTGCCAACTTTGTTTGGGATTATAATTTTTAAACACCGTCCGAGACTTCCTTCTTTGCAATAATTCTTCCGACCACTTGTTGGAAAGATCATAAAAATGAAACAATACAACCTGATTTTTATAATTAGTCCCCAAACATCGCTTGTAATGACAAGGTGCTACCACTGTTCTTTCCTCTTCTCATTCCTTGGCTGCACTGGAATTCTTTATGTTGCCTGCTGTAGGGTTGTATTCTCCTTGTCGGCTTTTCCTTGCTTGGTCTTGTTGTTTCCTTGGCCGGTCGGGACTCTGATCCTTTCTCTGGCGTGGGCAGGTTGTACCGCCCCATCTTGAACCCGATGTTTCCTTCTTTTTTTTTTCCTACTTATATAAATAGTACGGGATGACAATGGTCTTTTTTTAAATTTTTTTGGGCCCCTTTTCTGCCACTTTCTCTGTGGTCCACTTGCCCCGATCCATATGACCTTTTAATTCCTTTTTAGCTGTTTCTTTTTATTTCTTCTTTCTTTTGTAAAGACTAGGAAGCGATCTGACAAGTGACCTGCGCTATGGGCCCTATCCGTTTTTTTCTTATTGTTTTGACTGAGATTTATCCCTTTTTCTCTAACTCACGTTTCACCGCAAATCTTTTTTCCCATAGTGTACTCATTTGATCTTTGATGTACATTTTCCGAACTACTCGTTTCCTACGGAACTAATACTATCTGGGCTACCTGTTTTTAACTCGACCCGTCACATTTCCTATGACGATATATTCTTTTGATCAACGTTAACAGTTAATCTTTTTCCTGACTTCCATATTACAATATTATTATTATTTCTTACTTCTAATACTCTATGGGGTCCTTCAAATTTTTGTTTAAATTTGGAACAGATTTTATTAGCTGCTGAACTTAAAGGGTGTGTCTCTAATAAGACCCAATCATTTACCTTAATTTGTATACCCCGTCTTCGTTTATTATAATATCTTTCCCACCTTTTCTGCTTAGTTTTCGTACTTAGTCTAGCTTCATTAAAGACTTTTCGATGTTTCTAACTGTGAATTCGATCCATCGGGAAATTTATTACTAATTTTTGAAATGGGGTAATCAATTTTCGACCCAAAAATAATTCCCAGGGTTTTTCCTTTGTTTCATTCACTGCCGTACGAATAGCGTAAGCAAACTCACGTAAGAATTGATCCCAAGTATCGTGTTGATCATTAACATAATTTGCAATCATTTGCACTATATCTCGATTAACTCTTTCAGTCCTATTTGCTTGTGGCCTATATGCAACAGTCTTCACATGCCTTTAGGCCTAATCTTTCACTTTAAATGTTCAAAATTTCGGATATAAATTGGGGACTGTTATCACTTATTAATTTTATTGGAGCCCAAAACGCGATTTTAAAATTATCAAAAAATATCCGCTATTATACGGAGACAGGCCTTTTAAGAGGTATAATTTCAGCCCATTTGCTAAAAATGATCGGTTATTACTAAAATATATCGATTACGTCTTTATTCTCGATATAGGATACGGGCCTAAATAATCTAACGTAACTATCTCATTTGGATAATTTGATACAATCGGATTTAATCGCCCAGCTGGTAACGCGTTTTTATAATTATTAACTTGGCAATATGGCATGTAGAGACATATTGATCAATAAATTTTCTCATATACGGGAAATAACAAACGTCCTGAATTTTATGATAAGTTTTAAATCTACCTAGATGCCCCGGCTATTGGTTTGTCATGAAATTCGCGTAGGGATGCTGTTTTTTAAAGACTTTAGAATGTATACACCTTTCACCTAACGACGTTGCGTGTTTCGATAAAATAACAAGCCTTCAATTAGACGGAAGTCGTGGACCAATCTCACATATCGTCGCATTAACAGAGTTATTTTCCCGGGGTTTTTCTAAATATCTGTAGATATGACCTAATTCTGGGCCATGCTTTTGTTCGTTATTAACTGTTCCCGCGAAGTGAGTACTAAATCTCTGATTATTGCACAATTAACTTTTTCTCCTATTATACTTTCCACAGGATTCCTTGATAGTATATCCGCCACCGCATTTTGAGTTCCGGTCTATGTTCCATTCTATATTAAATTCCGCTAATTTGAGCGCCCATCTGATCATCCTACTCGACAAATTTTTTCCATGCGTTAGCGTGTAAGGCAGCTGATCTGTAATAACTTTAATTGGCATCGCTCCTAAATATGTTGGAATTTGTTCAACCCCTACTACTGCCAGACATTCTCTTTCGGTTACCGTATAATCCTCTCTGCGTTGTTCAGAGTACGTGAAGCAAATATAACGGGTCTGTGTTCCTGATTAAGCACTGCTCCCAAACCGATTGAACTGGCATCTGTAAATAACTCGAAGGGCTTTTGAAAGTTTGGCAATTTTAAAACTGGCGCCTTTTGTTACCGCCTTGGGCCGCCGAATGCCTTTTGCGCCTCCCGTGGACCAAAACGAATTTTTTAATTTTCGTTTAAGATTATAAAGGCTCACAAAGATCAGCATAATTTTTAATAAATTTCGCGTACCACTGGGACATACCCAAAAACTTGGACACCTCTTTTGAGTTACGGGGTGGTTTCATCTCTAGTATGGCTCGAACTTTTATCTCATCCGTTTTACTTCCTTTTTTACTAATAATTAATCCTAAATACTTCAATTCATCGCACCCAAATTTACATTTATCTTTATTTAATGTCACACATACACAATCCTGCATCTTGCAACAACGAAAAAACTTTCCTTAAATGCTCAACATGGTGAGTGAATGATGGAGACGTGATAATAACGTCGTCCATATATACATTCACAAACTTCCCTATCACCGGTTTTAGGATTAAGTCAATTGCCTTTTGAAAATTGGGAGCTGCCCCTGATAAACCGAATGGCATTCGCTTGAAACCATAAGTGCCACTTTTTACTACGAATGTGGTCTTAACAATATCACTGGGGTTTATTGCCATTTGAAAGTACCACTTCTTAGATCAAGAGATGACATTATTGTTGTATATAGGGGATGTTCGTTATTAAATCATCTATTAACGGTAAAGGGTATCGCGGATACTTTGTGTCGAATTTAGCTTTCTATAGTCTACCGCAAATCTATATGTTTCTGGATTATCCGGTGGTAACCCATTATTTTTCTTGCATAACACAACTGGTGACGCGTACGGGGATTGAATTTGTTTCGTTCTTCAATCGTTTCTTCTCGTAAAATTTTTTGTATATGAAAATCAATTATTGCTTGTTTCTGCCGGTCATATCTGTATGGCCTGGAAACTACTGGTGGATTATCTCCCGTGTCAATTTCATGGTATAAAACATGAGTAAGACCTGGTTTGTCTGAGAATAATCCCTCTCTCTTAAAACTACAAACAAATTTTGTAGTTCTTGTTTTTGTGCCTCCTCCAATTTTGTCTTAGACAAATCTATTTCAACATTTTCCTCTTCAATTGATTCAACCACCTATTATCTGAGAATCGGGGAATTTTCAACGATTTTCGATCAAAATCTAAAGCGATCCTTGATCCACTTTTTTAAAATCAACACCCAGAATACATGGTATTCCAAATCCGTCAACACATGAAATGACCAAGGTCTTTTGAATTGCCTGATGCGAATATTCATTCTACAATTCCTATATTTTGCATTTCGCTCCCTGTGCTGTGATTACCTGGGCTCGCGATTTTTTAATTTGCTTATAAAAAAATATTTTCTATATACTTCTTCCGATATAAATGATTTATCTGCTCCGGTGTCCCATAGCGCTTTCAAAAATGTGTTATTTAATAAAATAGGAACGTGGGGAAGCTCTACGGGTGATATACATATCGGAGAAAGCTTAATTGGTATATCTCCTGCCGATTCCTTTTGAGGATGAACTTCTTTAACTTTTACAACATTCAATCGTCCCCTTTGCATCCTATCGCCTCGACTGAAATTTTCACTCGAACCCCTATTTCTACGGTCCCTCTATTAAAATTATCATTTCGATCATTTGAATTTGGTATCCCCTTTTTGTTGAATCTCTGATCATCATTCTGAAATCTGTTCCTCTCGAACCCTCTATTACTTTGACGGCTATTCTCATACGTACGTCTAAAATCATTTCTGCCATTATTTGGTCTACGCCCAACCTCAGAATTTCTCCAGTTTCTGTGATTAGCATCAAAATTAAGCATCCTATGCGCGTTTTGACCTCGTCTTTCCACATTATCACTATTCTGGGAAACCCCCTTTTTAATTTTGTAAGAATACCTCTTCAAATTTAGCCAATATTTCCAAAAGTTGTACGGTGTTCTGCGGATTGCGAACTTCCACGTAGTCCTGGACTTGTGGTTCGAGTCTAACAAAAATGTGATCAACTAATTCCGCCTGCGACATCCTTAGCTCTAAACTTTTATGAATTTTTAGTAAATCGAAAACAAAGTCTGTTGGCTCCTGATTTCTTCCCTGCTGTGACGCGAAAAACCTAGCCTCCAACTTCTTATTTTGATTGCGGGAAAAAGCTTTGCTAAATTCAGCCTTGAGCTGAGAAATCCGTGGCTGTATCTTGCACTAGCACCGATCCAAATATTGAGTACCAATCTTGAGCCCTTCCCCTGAGATGACTTTTCAAATAAGCATGATAAGTTACTTGGGATTTCAAGTAACTGTATTTGATTATCTATTGTCTCAAGGAACTCCGCGACATTCTCAGACCCGGAAAAATACATTTCAGGTAATATACCAAATCCTCCTGCATTACCTAACCCAGAATTATAAATGTTCGGGTTAATGTGACATAGCCATCTGTCGATAGCTATGACGTGGTGGGTCCATGTAAGTTAGAGGTGGGATTATCGAAGGGTGAGAATTCTATAATTCTTAATACAACTTTTATTAAGAATTTAACTTAAATTACTTATATATAATGAACAAACTTATATTAAGTGAGAATAAACCAAAGTATGCCGATTATTTAAGTCAATTCGCACAACTAGATCACTTATCAAAATATACTTAATTATTTGCCTAATCTCGCTTTCTATATTATACTATCGTTTATAATATAATCTTCCTACCTTGGTTGAAGACTCATCGATTCTGATACTTGTAGATAGATAGATATACTCATGTACAATTGCTCCTCCTTATAAATATTATTATCGAGGGTGGCTTTCCGTTTCTTGGGGTAGGCCGTCTAAACTCAATTCCACTTGATCCACACTAAGCTTTCTAAGATTGCCATCTTTTTCACTAAACTTTCTATCCTTTTTTAAAAGGGTATCTTATTTGCATTGTTGATTCGTTTTTCCTCTTGGGAAATTTGGGGTTTAAAAGTTTTGCCATTAATCTGGGGTCAAAGAACGTAGGAGTTATGTTAGAAGAAGAACGCGAGAGATATGTCACAAACTTTATTCAAACATTTTAAATTCAAATCCAGATCATTTTGTACTGACCAAAAGTACTGACCACCAAAGTACTGACATTTAATAACCACAAGCATTTATTTAAACAATTTTTTTCAAAAGGCCTGCCTGATGTAAAGTATATAACTTTTCATCTACCTATTCATTGATCATGTTATATGGAATGACAGAACTGTTTCTGAGTGCATGCATTAAAATAGTAAATGAAAATCTATGGAATTTTTTTTCTTTTTTTAAAGTACTATTTCTTGCCCCCCAAACATCTTCATCAGACCATTAACCAAAAGAATTAAGCATTATAAATTCTATTCTAAAAATAACAATATTGCTATAAATTCTACCTACGTTAAGTGTAATTTAAAAAAGAAAATCTGAGTTTAATTAGTCACAATAAAATAAAAATAACACAATCATAAATATACTTACCATTTCGCAACCATTGTTTAAAAAATAACGACAATCTACTAGATTCTTCATCTCTAACAATATATTAATAACCCTAAAAAATACAAAAAAAGTTGAACACAAAACTTAAAACTATTACATTTGTCTTAGAATCAAAAATACTATAATTTAAGAATACACAAATAGCACATATATTTCAAATTAGTAAAATAAACTGGTTTATATAATGACATACACAATCCAATATATATAATTCCTATATATTTATACTTTTTTAGATGAACAATAAGATAAAAATATATCACAAGGTTATCAGTATATTAGTGTAAATCAATGCACCGTATGAGGAAGCTTTAGTATGAGGAGCTTTTAATGTTACCTAATCAATCTTACTGCCTTTAAATAAGCAGACATCATAGTGCGCCAAATCCATCTTATTTTGAAGGAATGATCCCATAACTTAGAAAGCTACCATTGCATTCTATTCAATAGATGTTAGATCTCAAACATAAACCGTTTTTGCAAAAAATAAAAGTACTCGATTTGGCAAAAACACATCACAGAAAAATATATGGCTGCCATAAATATTTTTTTATTTATTAATGTTCATCATATTCACTTTCTAATCTCCTTTTATTTCAGCTTCTTCATTATGAACTGCATGATGTTTATAACACTGTCCATTGAGAACAGCACTAATGGAAAAACATATTTCTTTTTTTTTTACAAACTCCTTTAGATCAATAAATGTGCATAAAAATGTAATTCAAGGATATGCAAGCCATTGTTTAAGATTTTGAAAAGAACACAAGTTAAATTGGTACTTACGTATTATCGCAACAATCACCAACATCCAAGATAACTCGCCAAGTTGGCAACCCCAATTTGCATGTGTTGTATGCACTGAATTGGCAATTATGTGCTTTGTTTCATATAATGTTAGCAATAAGTTGCGACAATACACAAGTACCTTAAATTTAATACAATTTCATTGTTACATTGGTCTCAAGTGTAGTATAGGGTTTTTGCGATTTTTATCTAAATGGTGAGATAACAAATTAATTCTGGCTTCCGGACACCTATCGCTAAATGAAGCAGCTTGGCGACTGATTTTGGTCACCGAAAGAAACTGACATCACCAAAAGACATCATATACTACACTTTAACGATTACATTGCATTTTAATTAGACAAGCATCTGCTTGTAATGTATTTGAAATCAGAAAAGTAGAATAAAAAAAAAATAGGCATTTTCTGAATGAACTTTTAACTTCTAAGATTAAATACATTTTTTTGATTTACAAAAACTTGTCCACTTACTAATTTTGTCAGCTTCCAGTGGAATGTATCATAATTTACTATTTCATTTTAAATGGATTTCAGGTACATATCTATTATAACCTGACCAGTTTTAACATTTACTACTATGATTGTTATTGTTTTCAAAGATGTTTAGAAACTGTCTTGCAATATTAGTCTTTTGTTTTTGCAAAATTGGTCAACAGAATAATATGAACAAATCAATTTTAATGAATCTTGCGCTCAGAAGAGACATGTGGACTACAACAAGAAGCCACTTGATATGTTACTGACATGTACAATTAAATATAAACTACACCCTGATACTCAGGTTTCCTACAAATTCTAAAATAGTATTTTAAGTTTTTTGATTCAATCAATAATTTCAAGTAAAGTTTCAACACAGTAAGCTTAAGCAATTAGTTATTTTTAAAAGACATTCAAAGTCAAAATTGCATTTGATTCTACAGCCAAAACATTACAGCCCATAATAGTGTTGTAACGTCGTCAGTAGTTAGTGCACAAGAAAATTTGTTACAGCCTCATTTTAAAATTTAAATAGTATTTAATAGCTTCATATGTTATTAAAATGCTCATTAAATAGGCCAAGCTGGGCGGACAGTCTTTTTCACTCGAGGTCAATCCCTTATTGCCAGGCACCTCAATCCCTTGCTTTTCCGGGTAAATCTCCAGTTTACTCCATGGTTCTCTGTTTCCATCCAGGGCTCCGTCCGTCTCACTCCAGGGCTCTTTGTCCAAGTTTCTCTCCCCTCCGTCCAACGTTCCAGTCTTTTCAAGTTTTTCTTCTCCCTCTCTCCGTCCAAAATTAACCCCTTTTAAACACCAGGGGCGGGTCCACCATACGCCCCTCGTCTTCTCATTAGCAGGCCAAAAAAGGTCTGCCCTCGTCCCCGGGCCACTTTTGTCTCCCATTTGCGCGGCAAACACAAACACATTCCTCGTCCGTCTGGAATCCAAGGGCGCCATAACTCTCATCCAACTTCTGAAATTTCCATTCATCTCACACCTGGGCCTCATAGCCCTATTCTCTATGCATCGACTTGCATACAGGCCTCGCCCATTCAAGACTTTCATACAGGAATGCCTATTGTCACCGGCATTCTTTAGCCATTGTAAATTCCAGACCAGATGTCCGCGCTTGTCCGAGGCCAGACAACAAAAAATGACCCCATGGCCACCTGCACTTGTCACCCAACATCTGTTTGGGGATGAATAGATAGGGTGACTTCAGATGAATAGATAGAGTGGGGTTCACCCCAATCGAAGACGTCACAGTGTGCTAAAGTAGACGGATGGATGAATGTGGTAAATTTTTATCAATAGCGTTACAATTATTTCATAAGAAAATATAACACAAACTGTAAAAATGAAAATTATTATTTGCTTCTTACCTTTTGAATTGATTTGTAAAAGACCTGCATATTGGATCTTGAAATGATTTCTAAACTTTTAAATTATTTTAGAATTGATCAGACTAGTTTTACTCAAAGCATGCATGTTGCTGCTAGTTATGCATTCCACAAACACAGACGATTTTAACAGAGTGAAATCACGATCCCTTCCCATAATTTCAAAACTTAATTGTTAAAATAATTTTCATACTCAGACTCAGAGTAGAGTATTGCAAAATTTTTCCTGTATTACAAATTTAAACATACTTTTCTTAAGATTGAATAGCCATAACATGATGAACAGAAGATTTCTTCAAAAACATTAACCGTATTAAGAATATTTAGCAATTCACTGAAATATGTTAATCAATACGTTATCTCATTCAAATAAGATGGACAGCCGGGAAAATGCAAGGATATGTATCTTATTTGATGAACAGTTGGGTACATAACAATAAGGAGGCATTACTATAAAATGTGTGGAGTTTTAGGTTATGTTATTAATAAAACTTTTAATATATTTAAGATAAGGATTTGATCGATTAAAAAACATATATAAATTTAAACACCAATTTCTCATATAGAATAACATATCTCTATTTACAAATAGTTAGTGATGTTTGCATAAATGCATCAGTTTATTATACTCAGTTATCTTCAAAACTAAAAATAAATTCAATAATGACTCAAGAATAAAGTTATACAATAATATAAATATTCTACCTTTCTTTATATCCAATGGTATCGCTGATGTTATGTTCACTACATTTCATATATAAAAACACGTGGGAAGGTAGCACTATATCACAAGCTTTAATAGAAGACTGGTGAAGTGATGGTCAAACGCGGGGAAAATCATCCCTCCTTTGATCATGTGACTTGTTTTCGGGAGGTTTTCTGTCGCGGCTTTCAGAATCAAGATAGCCTTGACGTGGCTTGAAAAGAGCGGCCAATGGGTGGCTTGAGGGAGAAAGTTCTTTCTTGTCTTCTGATAGGCTGTTGGAAGCTGGTCGTAAGCTTAGGGTAGACTGCACTAGAACTTATTTTAAGGAAAAAAATGGAAATAATACAAGAAAATTTTTATGAAGTAAAATTTAGAAGAATTTCAAATTTTGAATAAGTGTACTATTGAAAGAGGTTTTAAGTTTAAATGTCAAAGAAAACTTTTAGTTTCATTCAATCAAAGCTTCCAGAAGGAGGCAAATTTTTCCTGATCTGTTTAGCCGTTTTAATTTTAGAAAGCAAAGTTAAAATCTTGGGGTTTCTTTTTATGATATCAGAAATTATGGAAAAGAGTTGGAGCCCTTGAACCAAGTCGGATACTTTGTTATCTTTATCACGGAATCCTCGAAAGTTTTCGCTAGGTTTTAGATTAGGTGGTGTTTGGCTTGGGAGGTGATATTTGCGTAGGATGTACCTTCTTTAACATTGTTACAATTGAAAACTTCGTTTTTATTTTTATTTGCTTCGGGGAGGAGGGACATTTTTGGGGGTTTAGGAAACTTGGGGCATTTTGTGTTGCATGCTGCGTGACCGTAAGTTTCGCAATTAATGCAGTAGGGGTTTTCTAGACGGGTTTTAATGTCACATTCTCGGGTAAGATGATCTTTTCCACATTTTAAACAGCGTGTTTTAAGGTGACAATTAGCGGCGGTGTGGAAGAAGTTATTGCAATTAAAGTATTAGGTTATTCTCCTTACGGAAAAGCCCTCTACTTTAACTTGCATATAACCCAATTTCACTAGGGCGAAAATGGGTTTGCTATGATCATTTCGAGGTAAAGTTATTTGGAAGAAAGGGAGGGGGGTGGGCTTTATTTTTCTTAGAAATCGTTTGGCTGCAGCTTTCAACTACATATCCTAGCTCTTACAAATCACTCCGAATTTCTTCGGTAGTGGTGAAAGTCGGTAGGCCTTTAATAACGACTTGTATTGGCTAATTCAACTTCGGCTTGATATTACATAGTATTCATAGTACTTATTCTCCTCTAACACGTGATAAAAAAGCTTGATGAATTCTTTGGAGGACTTACAGGTAAGATAGGGGAATTTTTCATAGAGGCTTTTAATTTGATCTCTATAGTTTTTTTAAAATTCTTAGCATAATAGGAGGAGGGAGTTTGGGTTTGTTAATGGTTTCCTCCGAGGGATCAGTATTTACTGGAATGGGTTGTTCCTCATCTTGTGCTCTAGGTCGAAGAAGCTGTTGCTTGTTTCGACGGGGTCAGCGTTTTTAGTTGGGGAATCGGGCCTAGCAGTCTTAGGGAAGACAAATTCTTCCAGGGACTCCTTGCTTTTATTTTTATGTTTCTTGCTATTTTTCTTAGATTTGCTATTTTTTATTATTATTATTATTAACGTTAAGTTTTTCAGGATCATTAATTTTAATTTCATTTTTATTAACCTCGACTACCTCGGTAGGGGGAATTTTATGCTCATTGAAATCAGTTCTAGTCCAGGGAGGGGAGGGGAGGGGGAGAGTCCAATGCTCCCTTACCAGGTCTTCCTTTTTTTTCAACATGGCTTCGACGTTCATCCGATAGAGGTCCAAAAGAGTTTCTGGGGCTAGAAGTACGAAATCTTCCTTCATCTTGTAGATTGTGGTGAATGGCTGAGATACCTTTGACGGTATCTCTAAGTTTTTCGCAGGTATTCTTCGTTGGCGAAAAATCCCTATTAATGGATGATTCTGAGTCCGAGATCATAATTCGTAGGTAGGTAGATCAGAGTCAATCGCCGTAACCACGAAAGCTCTGAAAAGAGCTGTACGGGATGTTGAATCGCTCTCTGCGGTTCGAGAAATCTGGAGCTGATGAGAAACACATCTCTTTCCCGCATCTACTTAGCCTCTCGGTTATTTCTATTGTAGAAAAATTATTTTATTCTGAGACTAAAATCCTCTAACCCCAAAATAGTCTTTCTCCACTTTTTCCAAAATTCATTTCTTTTGAAGCAATGTCAAAATTTGAAACTACACTACTGGCCACCGTAAATGCAACACCCTGTAGGAAGCATGCAAATAATGTGAAATTTACAACATGCATTAGCGGAGGTGAGATATGCAAATGATTAGAATTTCAGCGCAGACATACATCACGCGCCTGTGGCGCCACCTAAACGCGCTATTTAAAGCTTAGAGATTTTGACCATTTCAAGTTCGGCAATTGTATTTTCCTTGTGGTTTTTTTCAAAACACGATCAGTTATGTCTCGTAGAAAACAGTGATCAGCTTTTGATCAAGTCCTTTCGACAGAGGAAGGAAAGTGGCCTACCGAGATTGTGAATTATCTTTCAGGAAAATTGGTAGCCGTGTTGTACGAAACCAAACAACTGTAATGCGGATATGTGACCGTTAGATGCAGGAGGGTACGTCGGACCGACGTGGTCGATCGCATCCACTTCAGTGCACCACTTCACGTGGGGACAGGCAAATAGTGCGCATGGCAGTGACGGATCGCTCAGTCACATCACGAACCATAGCACAGCACATTGAGTCTGTAACGCCTCATTCAGTGTCTGCGCGTACCATTCGACGCCGTTTACAGCAGATTGGTCTGTCCGCAAGACGCCCATTGCTTGGTCTACCTTTGACGCAAAACCACAGATGTCTCCGCTGCCAATGGTGCGATGAAAGAAGGATGTGGGAGGCAGAATGGAATGAAGTTGTCTTTACTGACCAGTCACGCATCTGTCTGCAACACCACGATGGTCGGATTCGAGTCTGGAGGCACTGTGGAGAGAGGATGCTGAATAGCGGTGTTCTGCACCACCACACTGGTCCTGCACCGGGTATTATGGTATGGGGTGGTATTGGTGGTATCACTCTCGTACTACTCTAGTACGCATTGCCGGTACTTTAAGCAGCCAGCGCTACATTTCCGAGGTGTTGGCGCCAGTTGTCCTTCCCTTACCTTCAGGGGCTTTCAGCCGCATTTCAACAGGATAATGCGCGACCACACGTAGGCACGCATTGTCCAGAGGTTCTTCGTCAACCACCAGATTGAATTGCTTCTCTGGTTGGCTCGCTCTCAGGATCTTTCGACGATAAAAAACATGTGGTCGATGGTTGCTCAACGATTGACCCAGATTATACCCCCAGCTGCCACACCAGATCAACTTTGGCAACGCGTGGAAGCTGCTTGGTCTGCTGTACCCCAAGAACACATCCAAAGTCTCTTTGAATCAATGCCGAGGCGTATGGCAGAGGTGATATCCAACAATGGCGGCTACTCTGGCAGGAACCACACTTCACAGAAGTCTATAAATTTAATCATTTGATACTTGGTCAACATGTTATCTACAAAATAAATTTTGTTGTGCTATATCTTGTCTTTCTTGATGTTGCATTTACGGTGGCCAGCAGTGTATTTCTTCAATTACTTTTTTCTTGATCTCTATCGTAGAACATTTTCCCACATAAGTAAGTTTCAATTAATAATACATTTTTCCTCTATTATAACCTTGATTCAACCTAATGTTCATTTAGGAAGTAAAATGCAGAATTAAGAAAAAAAATGTTTCACACCGTTTTTTTTTTTTAATCTCACGAACAATTTATTTTTTAATTTCATCTATAGATATATGTGGCTCTTTTCAATAATTTTTCCCTCACTCAGGTTTTCCACTTGTCTGCGCCAAATTACTTATCAGATAGGGGATGGAGGATCTATTGCAGATCCATATACCTGTGACGTGAAGAAACTTGAAGAAACGTAATTTTTCCCTTTACTTCTTAAATTCAGACAAGAAGAATATTTTTAATATAGTGGAGTGTGTTATATAACAGTAACTTAAAATTATGCACTTTGGGAAATATTTTGTTTTGTTTTACATTCCAATCCAAAGTATGATGATCCGTTGATCTTTGCGGGAACTTATCAACTCATTAAGGAAACGAAAGAGAAAATTCCTCTCGTAATATACAAAAGATAATTTAATTAAATAAATTAAATAAATTATGTTTGAGAACTTTCAAATGGAAGTTTCTCTTACACAAACTATTATAAGAATATTATTAATACATTAGGCTTAAGATTACGAAACATTACATATTGATTATGAGATAAAAAAATAATAAATATGCAATAAAAATAGTTCCAAAATGTAGGATTGTGTTTTCTGATTACCTTAGCACTTTCTATTAAAGCAATAGCTTTACCAATCAAACACTTTCATGTGTTGAAATGCTAACAATAAATTTCACGCACTGGTTGAGAAATGCAATGAAATGATTCAGCTCTAGTTAACCCATTGAATAAATATCTGTAGCGATCGTTTTCAGTTGCGATTTGTGTACAATAAAGCAATAAACATGTGCGACTTATGATCCTTCGATTGGGTCGACTCTGCCGCACCCAAATACAATGTCGATTTTTTTTTTTTACCTTTTTGTAGCGTTGAAATCATTCCTCCTGTTTTCACCGTAATTATCGCTTAACTAGGTTATGTGTAATATTATAGTGCTCCTTTAAAGCATTAATGAGACAAATGCTGAAATACGTCAGCTCATCTCGGTCACCTATAGAAATCACATACACATCTGGTGTGTTCATTCGCGGAACAAGCTCTTGCTTTCCACAAACTTAGAACTTGTCTGTGGAAAAATTACAAAAGAAACTTCCGAGAAAAAATCTTTCAATTTTTTTAGTGATCCTTTGCATACCGATGTTTGCATGCTTTGTAGAGAGTGATAAGAATAATAATAAAAAAATATATCGGAACAGAACAAAGATAAAAATTTTTTAAAAAATATTTAAATTGCAAAACCTTGAGTAACTTATCTGAAAACAGATGCAAAAGGATTTGACTTACTTAAAAGACAACTTTGGATATTTCAGTATGTAACATTTTGTTGTGAACTAAGCATTTTAAGTTTTAGACACGTGTTTTATACCTTCCCTAAGTATTTATGGATGGTGTAATCGCGTATATTCTTCACGTATTTTTCAAAGGCAGATATTTTAAGAATATCAAATACCTATTTAAATTATTATTGATGACCGATAGAGTCGGTATTTATATATATTATACATTTAATATTAGCAACATATATACGAGGGTGGTCCCAGAGGTACTCTACCCAATTTCGAAAATACAAAAAAATTTTAGGAACAAATATATTTATTTTTCAACATAAACTCCTTGCAGCTCCATGCACTTTTCCCAGCGATGTTCAATAAGTTCGATACCCTTTTTATAATAACTGATTGTTGCTCAAAATATCCATTACCTACCGATATCGCTTCTTCATCGTTGGAAAATCTTTGACCACTGAGCCATTTTTTCAAGTTTGGGAATAAAAAATAATCCGAAGGGGCTAAATTTGGTGAAAAGGGTGCATGAGGTAGCAATTTAAAATTTAATTCATTAATTTTGGACTTTAGAATAACGGATTTGGGACCAGGTGCATTGTGTCTTGATGAAATAACACTTTCTTTTTAGCCAAATACTGCCGTTTTTGCTTGATTACTTAGCTCAAACGTTGCAATAAGTTCGTGCAATACTTTCTTTTGATAGTTTCTCCTTTTTCAAGATAATCAATGAAAATTATCCCACGCATATCCCAAAAATCCGATGCTATGACTTTGCTTGCAGATGGAACGGTTTTCGCCTTCTTTGGAGTCTATTCTCCCTTTTCAGTCTATTGTTTTTATTGTTGTTTTGTCTCGGTGTGAAGTGATGGACCCATGTTTCATCCATGGTTATGAAACGGTGCAAGAATTCTGCTTGCTGCGAAACTTCGCTTAACACTCAATTGAAGCATCTTCACGACACTGTTTTTGCTTGAGTGTGAGCAAACACGGCACCCATCTTGCACACAACTTTCTCCTATCTAAATTATCAGATAATATGCGATGTACCACACTTCTTGAAATGCCTACCATGGCTGCTAGCTCGCGCACTTTCAGTCGGTGATCATCCAGTACTGCTTTGTGGATTCTCTTCACCCTTTCTGGAGTCGTCACCTCATTCGCTGCGAGGCTTGTCTTGGTGGCTCGTACAGCCTCGTTTAAGCTCTGCTACCCAATATTTTACTGTTGTAAACGAAGGAGCAGAGTCACCCAGAGTAGAATCTAATCCATCTTTTATATTGGTTGGGTTCAGGCCTTTCAAATAAAAGTATTGCATCACATAACGATGACCAATTTTCTCCATTTTCACAAACTCACTGAAAACGTTCACTATATATATATATTGATGGCTGCCAAACAAATACTAAACAACGTGGCGTCTTCAAACTTGAAGAATAAGCTTTATAGATTGCATACTTTCTAATACAGTGATATTTTTCAAACAACTAACAACATCTCTCGGTCAGGCTAGGTACTTATGGGACTACCCTCGTAATTTGTTTGGTCTTTTCATCCATTATGGTGCCGAAAAAAAAACGCTCGCCTTTCAATGATGAGTGCATCAATAATCATTTTTAAATAAGTCTCTTAGTTAAATGATTCATCATAAGCCCATGTATGTTATATACTGGTCTTCAAAAGCTTAGGTACAACGTTTTCAAAGTTCACTACTAAGAAAATGGCAGTAACAAAACAAAAATATTTTTTTATGAATAAAAGTAATAAACTTGAAGAAAATTAATGCAAAAAAAAAAAAAAAGTTAGGCATTGTTTTTATTTTAAAGAAATAGACATCTATGTAGGAATTGTAGAAAATGTATAAAAATCAAACTTTTGCAACTTCGTGTGTACTTTTTGTACATGATTGTCGATTTCAATAGTTGTCGGTAATTTCGTTCCCAATATCCAGAAGAGTAATAAGAGCCTAG
The DNA here is from genome assembly GCA_019973955.1 of Trichonephila inaurata madagascariensis. NCBI lineage: Eukaryota > Metazoa > Arthropoda > Arachnida > Araneae > Nephilidae > Trichonephila > Trichonephila inaurata. Next base: position 561 of record BMAV01008872.1, on the reverse strand, counting down.
TAATGTCTAGTAGAAGAAGTATCCAATCTCTCTCTCACCCACGTTAATACAGCAGTCTATTGAATGGATGGAAATGGGTTATCCAAAGCTGATGCTACTAGATGTCTCGTCCAGTGTAAGTCGACGACAGTGGGATCAGTTTAAATGTGAATATTCTGCTTTTAGAAGACGTGTTCTTGGTCATAGGCTCCCAAAAGGGTTCCTACCGAGCCCTGGGGGTCCTTGTAAAGGCCGAAGGAGTCCGTGGCAAATTAAAATTCATTTAGCTGTGCGTGGAATACGTTAGATAAATTGTCCCCGTAGTCCCCTAAAGTTAAGGTTTAATATATGAAGGCTTAAGGAAAAAAAAAAATTTGTGACTAATTTCCATTGTTATGTACGAGTACGTTAAAATAAATAAGTTATGATTTTTGCCTGTTAAAAAACTCTAAAGTAAAGTAGTATAGATAGATACACATAAAATACAAGCAATAACAAGCGTTACACGGGCTGATCAAGGGGCAACCATCTATCAAAGTTTAAATAAGAACGGAATCATTGAACAATTTTAGTTTTTCATGT
>BMAV01008870.1:0-72876 GCA_019973955.1 Trichonephila inaurata madagascariensis | reverse complement strand
TGAAGCTTGAAGTATTTTGCCCCCTTCAATTTCTTTTAAGCTGCATCGAAAAAATATATGCAAAGAGATGATCACTGGAAGGATGATAACTTGATATAAACTAACATATAATATTTTATAATAGCTCATTATAATGTCAATCATTTTAAATGAAAAAGAAAATATGTCTCTGGGTACTAGTAGAATTTTGAATGGTTGGTGATATAATTAGGTTGTATTATCTTGTGATATCGTACTCCATCACAAGTTTTTTTCATATGGGTTTTCTGACAGTACAACCATACAACTACACATTGAGAAATACATCATTTTTTCGATATGCTTTCGGTTTTGACCATTTTACCGGGACTAACTAAACTTGAGATTTGATTTTTTTAAAAAGGGAAAAAAGAGAGAAATATATTTACCACATGAACTAGCCTGGGAAAAACATCGATTATAAGTTATATGCAGCATACTTTGAGATATTTTTAGGTAGATCGTCAAATGTAACAGTCTACGATATTATACGAATTGAAGTTGTTGCCGCTTATATGTATTGAATTGAAAAATTAATTTTTTTATTTTAAAATAATATTATGTATAATTAACAAATTTTTCATTATTATTTCAAACTGTATTTAAAAACGTGGGTGAAATTTGGAACTTCATACATTTCTCCCTTACGTTTATCGCGTAACTGTAACTGGTAACGCGTAACGAAAATTTTTCCCTAATGCCAGAAGTTAACAAAAAAACAATCCTTGAAATACAGGATACATGACTAGAATTGCTAAATAAATCGCAAAAGGTTTTCACACATTTTTACAGCGCTCGGACACAAACTATCAGCGTCTAAAAATACAAATAAGTAATTTTTAAAGTTATTCACAAGAACTCACTTGATAGTAATGACTAATCTCTAGTCGACTCTGTCGATTTTCCCAAAACAATTCAAACTCAGTTTTGGTGAGCGACCCCTTAATTATAGGCCACGAATCTTTTGGGAAAGATTCGACATGGATCTAAATTTTAAAAGTTTTCTCCGGTAATTTGAAGCATCCATATGATCTCCATCATGGTCACCAGAAAAATGCCCAAATTGGCTCTGTCGCCAACATTTAGCCAAGTTTTCATTAATTCGCCATTATAGTGAAAAAATCTGACATTGCTTTGAATATTCAATTTTAGCCTAAAATAAATACAACAGAAAGTAATATTAACGTATTACACATCCAGATATAAATTATTCACTATTTTTAACAAAGGTCATAACACATGTTTTCTGCACTTGGTTGGTCAATGCTGCGACAATTAAGGCTGGTTGTTCTTAGGGGTTGTCATTCAATGATCTCCCATACCTTTCAATTGGAGAAAAAATTTGGTAATCTAGCAGAGAAAAGGGAACATGTCGACACTCTATAGAGTATCTTGGGTTACAACAGTGGCATGAGAGCACATGTTATCTTGCTGCACAGAACACCCCAAATTGCAGCGTCAGAACCGTCAAACTGTCCAAAAAATTTACAGGCTCAGGCGAGATAACCACAAGAGTAAGCCTCTGTTAGGATAAGAAGTCGCTGTCTAAAACCAAGGTCTTAATAAAACGGAGCCTCTAAAGAATTCCTTCTGATATAAAATGGCATTGAATTCACTAAGTAAAATATATACTTCGTTGGAAAAAAAATAATAATATTTGTTACTGAATGAAAGTAGGTTACTTTAAAATGAACTTTTTTTTTTTGCTGATCTTTATGTAATCCAAAAAGAAAAAAATTATTGAAATAAATTCATATATCTTACAAAACAGTTTTCTTGTGAAAAAAATTCTAAAAATTGGGAACAAAATTTAAAGGCATTAAAAGTTCGAATTTCAAAGTATTTGAAATTTCAAATTCTCATCGATATTTTACTTAGAATAAGGTATAAAACATCCTTTGGAAAAGCGTCGACGAAAAAAAAAATGGATAAAAATATTTTTGTCATCCAATCAAAAACAGAGCAATGTCACTATAATTTAACTTGGGAAAATAAAACTTCCTTCGACGGTGAATCCTCAAGAAAAAAATCAGAAATATCTAATATAAAACGGTAAAGATAAAACAAATTTTGAGTTTAAATTTAATAAAGCCGCGTTTCTCTAACACCCAACACTTAGTTTTGTGAGAGTACAATGGACAAGAAAACAAACTTTTCCCTTTACCCTGAATATGAGGGAACTTTTTAAAAATAACAGAACAATATCTTATGCCTTTTTCTTTCTTCCAAAAAGAATTTATGTTCGAAAAGAAAAAAGTTTATTAAATATCAAAAAGGTGAAAACTTCCAAAACTGAAGTATCTCAAATGAATGTGTTAATATTTAGAAAACGTATAGAAAGATTATATCTATGGAGAAAGCGATGATGAATCAACATAGAAAATAAAAAAAAACAATAAAATTAACATATGAGTGCGTTTTCATCATAGGATTGCATTAAATTTATTCTACTTGTAAATGTCTTTTATCCCCTGTAAGACCCAGTCCACTCACCCTTTTGAATGAACAATCCGATTTCCAGAGGGTAGCAAAAACTTATTATTGTTATTTTTTCAAATGTCATTGAGGTCAGTATAAGTTAAGGTATCCAACAAAGCGTTCGAACTGTGATTTTTAAAAAGCGCATAATAGGATAATTTTCATGACATTTAGTGTCACTCTAGGATTAGAATAATACATGTATAAAATTGTTTTAAGGACATTTTAACAAAAAAAAAAAATTATTTAAAATGCAATATTTCGGCAGAAAAATTAACTTTAAAATAACCTTTCTTCAAAATTCTCCTTTCTTTGTGAAAAAATACTCTTTTAAAATACTATTTTGCCTGTATATAGGCTCAGACCTCTGTGTACAGAGGCTCAACTATAAGTAAGTTTCGAAAAAAATTCACATTATTTTCAGAGTTACAACACATTGAAATAATTATCGGCGTTTTTTCTAAAATTCTCTCCCTCTGTTGTCGTAAAAACTTGGATAAACCCATCATCACTTATAATTTATTAATTTAAAAATTTAGTTGAGCCTCTGTACAGAGGTCTGAATCCATATACAGGCAAATATTATTATAATAGAAACAATTTTCACAAAAAGGAGAATATTTTGAAATTGGGTCATTCCGTGTTCTTTTTCGTCAAAAATATTGTACCCAAATAATTTTTTTATTGTAATACTTCATATTCTTAAAAACAATTTTATATTTTCTAATCCAGGGACACTAAATATCATAAATATTATCTATTTACACGCTTTTGAAAAATCACGATTCCGAACGTAGTCGGATACCTTAATAACCAGAGGAATGTATTATTTAAAGATAAAAGCATTTTCTGGGTCTTAAAGGGATAAGAATACTTTTTAACCCGTGTAATGATCGTGAAAGTTAGGGTCTTGAAGGATATACTAGGGTTCATGTCATACCAGCAGCTAACCGCCCGGTTCGCCGGGTATTGTTTTAAGACTTTATACTGTTTATAAGTTATTGATATCGAATTTCTTGCATTAAGCTTCCGAATTATAGGAAAGCACTCTTATTGTCTCGCCTCTTGGTTTTTAAAGGATAGGATTTGAATTTCTAAAACGGAAGTATAATCATCTTTTACTCTTCTATAACCTGTTCCCTCCTTAAAGCGTCTCAGTAGTGTTAATTTTTTTTCTCGAAGGGTGAAAATTTAAAACACCCCTTTTCAAACAGGTATAATCTTTTAAATTTAAATTAAATAATCTCGAATCTTACACATTATTTACAAGGATTGTGTCTTCAAAAAGTACAAAAATGTTTGAATATAATCATAATTATAAAATATACATATGTGAAAATTCAGTAACAAATGTTATAATTTTATGTTGCGTACGCTACTTTAAATATTAGCCCTCTGATGTATAAAACCCATAGAATTATAAAATGTATCATACTTTAAACCCTTCCATCATTTAAGAATAATATATCTTTTGTGTGTATTTCAAAATATTCGAAAAATAATGAAATTTTTTTTTAAAATTTTGAAAATGTAATTTTTTTTTTTTTTATATTTTCAAAAAAATATAATTTATTATTCTACTAATATAATATTACTACAGTCTAATAAGGATACATTTAACTTTATAAATCAACTTATAACTAGTATAATTAAAGATACTATTTTAGAAAATAGCATCGCAACGAAAAAACTTAATAAATATTTCTTATAGAAAAGCTTCTTTTTTCATGCTTAAAAATTTTTATAATTATGATTATATTTCAAACTTTTTGTACTTTTTTTTGAACCCCCATTCCTTTGAAAATAGGGTAAAAATTGAATATTATTTTTTTTTTAAAATTTTAAAAATAATTATACCTGTTTGAAAATTATTTATATTTTCAGCCCTCTAGAGAAATTTAACACCCCTGGACTTCCTTAAAATTATTTTTCGGAAAACTCGAATTTAATCAAGTCTGTAAGTATTCAAATATGTGGGTCTAATAGAACAAAATGGGAAATTATTTTTATCTATGCTCCTCCGCAATCCTGCTTTGGTATCGATTTCCGCAGATCCAGATCTTAATGAATCTCTACTCAAGAAAAGAAACATGCTTACTTAATTTCAAGTCTGTATGTCTTATAGTTCGTCAGATCTCGTGAGTAGAGTAAGAATGAGTGAACCGTTTTTCTCCTATATATACCGGGAGATTCGCTACCAGACCGAGAAACTTGTAAAATGTGTAGGGCTCAAAAGATGACTCGGAATCACATAGGAATCTTGGGTCACAAATGCCATAGTTTTGAGCTTGATGAAAGAAGAAAAAAAAGAACAGGTTTAAAGTGACAGAAAATGTTTTATTTAACTGTTGTACTATAACAGGTTTGAAATTACGACCAGAAGAGAGTTGTCTGGCAAGTCTGACATCGACGCTGCATGGAATTTCTAACATTCTGGAAGATTATTCTTCGCATCTTGTGGGCTGACGCAACGGGTTTTTTTAAAACCCAAACCTGCTGTTGTCATTTCCGATTTATTTCCCGAGATATTAGGATCAACTCGCTTTCAAACGAGGAACTGCAACCATGCGAAGTGATGGAATGGGTTATAACGGGCTTATCATTTGGTGGTTTTACTAGAACGTTACCCAAACAGGCGGGTTTCCCCATCACACACCTTTGGTGTATACAGAAACTTAATGAACTTGTTTTTTGGTGCAAAAGACATCCGTTCCTTCAGTTGAATACCTCATTGCTGGAATATCAGTAAATGCCAGAATGATAAGTGACATATCAGGAATCTTTCAGAACGTAAGGAATTCCTTGCAGAGCCACTGTCAGACCTGCCAGACGACTTCTGTTCGTAATTCTGTTGTAGTATAACCTTTCAATAAAATGTGTTCTGTTCAGTTAATGTGTTGCTATTTCTATTCTTTTTCTCTGTTTGTTTTAATCTTAGCTCAAAACTAAGGCATTTGCGACCCCTCGTTCCTTTTTTATTCCCAGGCGTCTATCTATCCCAGCGTTTCTCAAACTGTGGGGAGCACCCCCTTGAGGGACGTGATAACTCTACGAGGGGGGTACGAGCATATTGAAAAGTAAAAAGCAAAAGGTTATTTAAAAAATTATTAATTCACTGAAAGTAAACAAACAAAATACTTTCTGATAAAATAAAATAGAGAATACACATTTGCACTGATATAATACACGTATAAATATATCAATACTGTACAATGTATATTTTATTATTAATTTAACAATACAAAGTTAAGAACAAGTTTGATAAATATCAGTGACCCATGGGCTTGTATTAACACTTATCTTGATAATTTATACGGTTTATAATTAATTCCTTAACTGCCGACTAAAGGTTAAGCGATTCGCTCCTCAATGGGATCGTTTACCACGTAGACGAGCGTATTTTGATGGGGGGTTTTTAGGGGAGGTGAAAAGAAATAAATAAGCAAATCTTTTGAAATAAATAAATCCTTCGCAAACACTACCAAAGTCCTTTTATTACATTCCAAAGCCATCGGAATAATTTTATGGATAGCACTGCACAGAAAAATGCATATATACGCCCAAAAAATTAATGATTTGGATGAGCGAAACGTTTATATACGTCGGGGGCACATAAGTTCTTAGTGTCAAAGTATAGTATTATTGAATTCAATACATTGTTAGTATATGGAGGGAGGCGCTATAAAAATGATGATTAAATAGTGGGTCGCGTATATTGAAAGTTTGAGAAGCAGTGCTCTACCTCTCCTACAAACCCTTCAAGTTTGTCGATTTGGTAGCAAATCACCCCATATATAGATAGATTTATTTCCGAACTTAGTGTTATTAACGAAATTCATTTCATAAAAGTTGAAAAGATAATTATGTAACCCATTAAGTGGTAAAAAAAAGCTGGAGAACCTAATGATGTACAACTTTCATTTTAACATTTTATGCAAAATGTTTCCAAAAAGGATTTAGTTTATAATTAAAGTGACATTAAGAAAGAAAAAAAGATTTCCAAAAGAAATTTTTTTTTTCTTAAGTGTTTTTTTTTAATCTCTTAAAGCAGTGTTTCTTAAACCGTGGGGAGTGCCCCCTATGGGGTCGTGATAACTGTACCAGAGGGGAGCGAGCATGTTAAAAAATCGAAAACAAAAGATTATTTTTTCAAAAATTATTAATTTACTTAAGTAAATAAACAAAATACATTCTGACATATAAAAAAATAAATTACACATTTACGCTGATATAATACACTTATTAATTACACTGATATAATACACTTATTGCATAATGTATTTATAATTAATTTAACAATATTAAGCTAAAAACAAGTTTAATAATTACCAGTGACCCCATGGGCTTGTCATGTACAAAATTATATACAAAAATTAACAATTATCTTAATAATTTGTACGGTTTATAATTAATCTCTTAAAATTGCATATTAAATTTACGCGTTTCGCTCCTCCCCCCAATACCTTTCTTTTCCACGTAGGCATGCGTATTTAAAGAATTGTGGGAGAAAAGGAATAAATAAGAAAATCCTCTAAAATAATTAATCCTTTGCAAACATTGTCAAGGTCCTTTTAATGCATTCCAAATTCTATGGAATATTTTTATGGATAGCAGTGCACATCGGATTTTGGAAAGACGTCCCCGGTAATTAACGCTTTGGCTGAGCGAGACGTTTATATACACCAGTGGCACTTAAGAGGTTCAAATCGTATTATAGCTTTAACGTCAAAGTACTATAGTATTTATTGAATTCAATACATCGTTATTGCATGGAGGGAGCGATGAAAATTATGATTGAATATTGGGTCTCAAATATTGAAAGTTTGAGAAGCACTGTCTTAATGTAACTTTTGAAGCATGAAAAGAATTTAGAGAGAATGTCTTTCTATAGACAAAGAAGGAGTCTCAGTCATTCACTCTCCCACACACTCATTTACCATGGGATGTCTAGAAATATTGGACTTACAGACTTGAAATTTCATGTTTGTTTTTGTGGAATAGAGATTCACTAAGAATGGTTTTTGTCGAAATTGAATCCTAAAGAAGGAAGGGAGTTACGAAAGCACTATAAATAAAAAAAATACCATTTTTGAAACATTAAACCAACAAATTTGAAATCAGATAAGCATGTTTCTTTTGTTGAGCATAGATCCATTAAGAATGGGTTTTGCGATGAACGACTTCTAAGGAATTTGCAGGAACGTTATGTATTAAAACTCCCAATTTTGAAATATACTTTCACACTTGAATTTCGGCAAAAATGTTTCTTTTGGTAAGAAGAAATGCGCTAAAATTGGATTTTGTGGAAATCGGAAACGAAAACAATGGGCTACGGGGCGTAAAAGATAAATATATTTCAGTTTTAGAAATTAGAGTGTTGTCCTTTTTAAATGAAAGGGTGAGGACTTTATAAATGCCTTTTAATACAATCAAAAGTTTAATGCTAGGATTTAAATATCAATAACTCAAAAACAGTAAACGTCATACGTCATGAAACGTTATGTTCCCCAGCTAAGCAGGTGGGTAAAGGCAGGTGGAATATGTAAGAAAGAATATTAAACGCTACTTGATCATATTTTTTACATTGGAAATTCAATCAAAATTGAAATGTTTTAAAGAATGCATTTCTGTTTCAAATTTATTATTAAGTGATAACTATCCCGAAACGAATAATAATAAATTTTTAATTGATTAATTTTAACATGAAAACTCGTTTCATCATCTCATTAGGGAAAAAACATTTTACATTAAGGTATCCGACTACATTCGGAAACTTTGATTTAAAAAAAACGCAGAAACGGATAATTAGAATATATGTATACAACTGTTTTATATAAGGACATTTTGACAAAAAAAAATTATTTAAATTAACTTAGAATGAACAATTATCTTAGAATGATCTTTTTTTCAAAATGTTCTCCTTTTATAAAAAATGCTTCTAAAATAATAGTATTTCGCGTGCGCTTATATAAAGTAAAGACTTCTCCAGAGAGTCTGAACTAGGATTTTTGAAAAATTGACATTGCTTTCAGTTACCACCAATTGAAATAATTATCGGCGTTTTTTTCTTAAAATTGCTCCCCTCTGTTGTCGCAAAACATGGATAAACCAACTTCTAAGTTATATATTTTAAAAACTCTAGTTGAGCCTCTGTATAGAGGTCTGAGCTATACAGGCAAAATATTATTATAATCGAAGCATTTTTCACAAAAGGAGAATATTTTGATAATGGGTCATTCTATGTTCATTTTTTTATCAAAATATTGTACTTAAATAATTTTTTATTGTAATAATATTCTTAAAACAGTTTTATAAACGTTTTCTAATATAATTGATACTAAATAGTATAAATATTATCCATTTATGCATTTTTGCGAAATCACGGTTCCGAACGTAGTCGAATACCTTAAAATAAATTAAATATCAAAAATCTTTTAATGAAGATATTTTCATTGACATAACCAGAATTATTTTATTAAAAAAAATAATATAAATTAGATTCTAAGAAAATTCTTATATTTGCGATAGAATAATCTTTTTCAACTACTTTATATATTTATTTCTATAATAATAATCAAATGAAATAAAGAATTTACGATATTTTTTTTTATTCTCACAAACATTTATATTATGTTACTAGTAATGTTAACGTCCAAATAATTATTTAGTGTATACAACGGGAAAACCATCGTCCACCAAGGGTGGCCAACTTGATTATACAAATTATACAGCTGTTCTTACTCACTACTCAAATTGTAAAAGTGTAATTGATGTTAGATTTTTTTAATTTTTTTCAATATATTGTAAGCCGGAAAAAAATTAACTCCATTGCCTTATATCTACCTTTTAGTTTAAATTTAAATTTATTGTCTATTCAAAAACAATGTTCCCAATCTCCTTTTTCCCCAAATTGACTTTATTTGTCTTGGGTTCAGACCCCCGAGGGGCCCATACGTTTTCCATGAGTAAATATCCTTTCCATCGATGTTACATATAAACTCACTTCTGAAAGCTCTACCACTGTGACATATTTAGCCCCGAAAATACCCATCTTTGGGGAATTTTGCATTTCACTTCGAATGGTGTATCCAAGTCCCCTTCTTTGTCCATTTTGTGATTCTTAGTACACATACAATTAACCTTTCTTATTTTTTGGTAAAATTTCATACGGCAGTATATTCTTCTGAATAATTTTCACTACAAATTGTTCAATTACACAGCCAATCAATAATACATAAATTTCCTAATAAAATGGCGGTACAGCCACCTTTTCAATTCAGTTTTACAGGTTTCATTCAGGATGGAATTAGTGATGATCAGTAGCTCACACAGGAATTTTTCAAGGGGGATGTCCAGGGTCGAAAGTCCACCATTATTGTATCATGATCCTTTTGATTTTATCAATTTTCGGGAACAAAAACTATTAATTGAATAAATAATCAGCATTAATTAATAGAATCAATCATTAATAACAAATATTTAATTAAATTTTATGTACTATATACTTAGAATTATTATAAATCGGGGAAAAAATCAAAGGCTTTGGGGGACGGGGGGGGAGCGTCCGGACCCCTAGGACACCCCCTTGTTTGCGCCACTAGTGAGGATAGATATTCAGACGGACGGCATAACATTCTCTTGAGGATCACCAACGTCGCTAAGAGAGCAGCGAAAAAAACTTATTACAGCATCAGGAAAAACTTTTTGTATATGTAGATAGATATAACTACTTACAATGTCACTAAAATATTTTCTTCAAAATTAGTTTTTAAATAAGAAATTAATTTCTAGATGGGGGAGAGGGATTTTTTTTTTTTTGGGGGGATGTTACGTTTATTAAACGTTTATTTAAATGTTTTTTACAATCAAACGCAAACATTTCCTTTTTTTTGTTTTTGTTTATCTTCTTAGCTTACTCATTTATTTGGGTTATTCATTGATTCATTTTTCTGAGAAAGAAGCTAGCCAAAGAAAAAGAAAAAAAATTGTTTATTGTAAGAAATTTTACAAACACTAGTAAGATTTATGTATTGTTATTTCACACACACACACAGAATTGATTTCATCTGCGCTGAGTGATATATTTAAACATTTTTCTAATCCGTAAAAAACAACGAAGTTCATTCTCACCCTAATTTTTTCCCCTTGAAAATTATAGAATAGCTTTCTTGAGCGCATATGCATTGAAGACAATCCACCCTATTTGTAGAATTATTTATCCCTTCGAGCATTTCCGCCCAGCACGTATGCCAATTCTGCATACCAGGGTTCGATAAACTTTTCCAGAGTGGGGGCTACATCTAATTTTTTCAAGGTGTTGCGGTCCACCCAGTGATAGTGGTGCATACAAGGGCGGGGGAGAGGTCCATGAGTCCAGACCCTCCCACATAGCCCTTAATTTTTTTTTCCGATTCATTATAATCCCATGTTCATAGTGCGTAAAATGTAATTATTTGTTATTAGTAATTTTTTTTTATTAGTTAATGATTTTTTATTAGTTCAGTCATTTATTTTTTTCTGTTTTTTGTTTCCTACAATCGACAAAATCAAAAACATGTTTGGTTGCGTAATGGGATATGATTCAAGAATGGTAGAACTTCGACCCTCGATAACCTAGAAAAATTCTTGTGTGGGCCACTGCCCAATGCCGTAGGGGTGTTAAAGTAAAGAAAAGGCTATTATTATAACTTAATAATAAATACGGAATATGTGTGCACTTACTTACAGAATTAGAATAAAAAAACACTTATAAAACCTCGTTTAAAGCAAAACGCAAGATACAAACTTAATAATAATAACCACAAATATAATTATATCAAATGATGCATTTATTATGAAACAATGCAAAATACATTAATAAATATAGCATTTTTATCTAAAGTCAGTTTTTGTTGTTATAGTAGGTAAAAGACTTATATAGTTGACTCGAATTTTCCGTATATGATAACTAAATGCTAAAATCTTCAGGCGGTCACCCCAAAATGTCTTGGTAATCCACCGGTCGATCGCGATCGACGTGGTGCTTACCCCGGCTGTATATTATTGTACAAAAGCCGGGGGAAACCTGTGAATTAATGACTTAAAAAGATAGGAGCACTGCATGTGTATATTTCAGGTTTCTTTGTAAAGAAAAGAGTTCTATGGAGAACACATTACATCTCTCCCGATCTCTGTCTCTCTTTCTGTCTTTATGTGTGCATGAATATCTCTCTCTGTCTCTCTCTGTCTATATATATATATATATATATCCTTCCTAAAATCTTATGTCTGGTTATCTTGCAATTTCAATTTTTTTTTCAGTTTTGCTCTTATTGAATATTCATCTCTCTTTAGTAGAGAATTTTGACTATTTATATATATACAGTTTTACCGATATAGACCGACAAATTCAGCAGGATGATAGTAGGTAGCATGAGGACGAAAAATCAACATAGAACATGCGGTCGCAAAACACGTTTAGTCAAAGTAATTCGCAAAAACAGTTATGAAGTGTGGGAGATCGAGTGTGAAATGAAAAGGAGCAATAAAATTCAGAACTACATTTATTAAAGCATGTTTACAATATGTGAACAATGTATCACATCTCGGTGTCAGAAAAGCAAACTTAAAGGATTGTCACAAGAATTGCTCCAAATTGGAGTCGCGCTGGTCTTAGTACAGCCGAGATCGAAGGACGATTCGTTTTAGGACGCATTTAAGCAAGTCCAGTGTACTGGTGATGTCAGGTGATGCGATAAGGATCCTTGCCGTGATATCCTCCTGTGTAACAACAGGTGTCTCACACAGAAGTGATTTCAGGAAGCCCTAGAAGATATTCAATGGATTGAGGTCCAGGGAGCATGGAGGCCAAGCAACAGGTCCATCGCGTCTAATCCATCTATCAGGATATATAGGTAGGTAACGTACAGAATCGAAGAATGTGGTGGTGCACCAACGTGCATGAACCACACTTTCTTACTAACTCATTACGAGATCCCTCAAACTATTAGAACTACATACTAGAAAATTTTTAAGGTATCCGACTACGTTCGGAACCGTGATTTTAAAACAGTGCATTAATGGATAATTTTCATGATATTTAGTGTCACTTAGATTAGAATACATGTATAAAATTATTTTAAGAACATTTTGACAAAAAAAAATTATTTAAATACAATATTTCAGCAAAACTTTAACCTATTAATTTTTTCCGAATCTCCTTTTGTGAAAAATTCGCTATTATAATATTTTACTGTATACAATCAGACCTCTGTACAGGGGCTCAACTAAATTTTTGAAACATATAACTTAGAAGTGGGTTTATCCATGTTTTACGACAACAGAAGGGAACTATTTTAAGGAAAAACGCCGATAGTTAATTTTAAATTGGTGGTAACTCTGAAAATGAATTTTTCAAAAATTCTAGTTGAGCCTCTGTACAGAGATCTGAAACTATATACAGAAAAATAACAAATAATAAACATTTTTCACAAGCAAACTATTGGAAAAATTATTCACAAGTTAAATTTTACCAATATTATATTCACTCAATTTTGTCAAAAATAATCATATAAAAACAGTTTTATACATGTATTCTATCTAAAAGTGACACTAAATGTTAACGTTATATCTTTGTTAAGTGAGAGATCCACTAAAATTAGACTTTGCAAGAGTGACTCCCCAAGGGCTGGTTGCAGGGATTGGGAGTTGTATAAGATAAAATAAAATAGCGTTTGAGCTGTTGGAGCCTACATACACACTTTTTTAGCGATTTGAGGTGAACAAGATTCGCTAAGAATAGGCTTTACGGAATCTTTACGGAAGGAAACGCCGTGAAGAGTTGCGGGAGCTGAAAAAATGCCGATACTTCAACTATTAGCCTTACAGACTTTGAGTTTGGCAAGTATGTTTCTTTTGTTCAGTAAAAAATTCGCTAAAAACGGATTTTGGGGGAAATGACTTTCTCGGGGGTTACGTGAGGGTAAAAAATAAATACACTTTAGTTTAAGAAATAAAATATTTGTCCTTCTTAAACCAAGAGGAGGGATTTATAGGAATATTTTTCAATACATTTGAAAGCTTAATGAAAAGGCTTAGGTATCAAAGACTTAAAAGCAGTATATAGATTTATTCAACATCATGAAATACCCAGTGAAGTGGACGGTTAACGGCTAATATATACTTAACGTTAACTTAGCCTAAGGATTTTATGTATTGTTTTGGGAGGGATTATTTAAAATTAGAATAAAGTATACTCAATCATTTATCTTAGTTAGCCAAAGAATAGTACTTGCTCACTAAACAGGAAAAAGTATTTATCAGTTTTAACTAATTATTAGGTACACACAGACATTATATTCTAATTTACCTACTATAAAAAAAGTATAAAATATTTTAAAATTCTTATAAGGAGAGGCGGGAGATTGAAAATAAAAATGAAAAGGATTATTCGATAAAAGAACATCATTATAAATAAGTAAAAGCAAGTATTAAGTACACAGCCTCACTATTTTTTTTCATTATTTATGGTATTAAAAATGTGATCATTAATATCTTATTTGAAGTCTTTGTGCATAAGCCATGCCTCATTAGTGAAGTATTAGTGATATGTAAATACTGAATTGCGAAGCTTTAAAAACGCTCGTCGTATTATATTTACGGATTTCTGAAACTAACAGGAACTTTAAAAAAAATAAATAAATAGTAAAGAGAGAGAGAGAGAGAGAACGTGTGGTATTATAATTAATTGGCAATATGTAGATATTTCTTCAAAATGAATTCTTACAGAGACAAAAGATTATTAAGGCTTTAAATAATGCTGAAAGACTAGGATTTATTTTATTAACAGCATTTTTTTGACACTTTTGTTCATTTAAGAAATAATTGTTTGAAAAAATTAAATTATCCTTCTTTAAGTAAATTTAATAAGAAATAATTGTCTTTTTGTTTGATTGCTACGTTAAGCATTATGTGTTTAAGAAATTTTCAGCAAAATATTGCTACTTTTTTAATAAAACAATGCCTAGATAACTTGTTACAGATGCAAATAAGAGTATTTCTCTCTATATCTGTAAACATTTTAGTACGAGTATTACAAGTTTCTAGCTTGATTAATTAATTGATATGTTAGTAACTTAATATCGCATTTGAAAAGACTATTTTCGATGTTAGAACGTTGATTTTTTAACTGACATTCATTTTGAATTTCAGAATATAAAGGAAGAAGTTTATATTGCTTTTTAATAAATATATATGACCGTTGAATTACACACTTCACACACACTCCATTTACATCTCGGCAAAATAAAGTGTGTTTTTGTATCTATTTTTATTCCGTAAAAAGTTTATACAAATAAATGCAAATTTGGATACCGAGGCAAAATTAAGAAAATTTGCAAAGCAAGCAAATATCCAGAGTCATGTATGCGTATAAAAGTGTTTCTGCCGAGCTCTGACTACAGAAGGAGCATAAGCGAACAAACAGCTATTGATGATTTGAGTGATCGTAGTCCTAAACCCAACTCAACATGTTTTTTGCAAGAGCTCATTAAATAACATTAGGTATCAGGTAAAATGAATTACCACGAACTTATAGATGACAGAATGAGATGGAGGATTATCGGTAGGTTACAGGTAGTCATTAGCGAGTGTAGGTAGCAACAGAACAGTTTTTGAAACGTCCTGTGTCGTCTGTAGTCTGTACAAAATTGTTTCAAGACACTAAATACATATCGAGAAGACCTAGACAAAGTTGACTCACAATAACAAATGTGTGATCGTTATCTGGCTCTTTTAGCTCGTTAGCTCGTTGACACAGAACTGCAGTTGTGCAGCTTCACTACTTCTGTGTGAGTTGTTTGCTGCCACTGGAACCCAAGTTACATGGCGTAATGTTTCCTGTAGGCTTAATAAGGGTGAGTACCAATTACGAGGCTCCAGAAGTCTCGTTGTTTGCCCACTGCAGCACTCGGTGACCGATTTAACCCAGTGGTCACATGGTTCGGAACTCATGATGCATAGTAGTGAGTTTTAATCAGGGTAGCAATGAAGATCCATCATGCAGAGCAAGGGTGTCAAACTCGAGCCTAACTTAGACCCAGAAAATAAACAGGGTTTAACTGGAGTGGCCGCATAAAAATTAAATATTCATAGAAACTTTCAGTTTCATTTCGAGTATAACATTATAATAAACGAAATATAAAAGAATAAGAAGAATTTAATGTTTACTTCCTGACACTTGACATCTATTTTCTACTACTATCTTTCTTATTTCGGGAGAAATTCTTTTATTATATTATATCGGGTTGGAGGGAAAGTTCTGTCGTATTTTAAAGAAAACATTTGAATGCATTTATAAAAATATGTGTTTAATATTAATCAAGTATATAGCTAACCATTATTTGTTACAACTTGTTTGCCATCTTTCAGGTAACATATAAATTCCTATTTTGTTAGAAATTCTCGTCCTTGAGTTAAAATAGTCAACAACTGTAGAAAACACTTTCAAAAGAAACACTTTTTTTTTTTTTTTCGTTAGATAATTTACAGAGAATCTGAACAGGTAATAATCAGATGAAGATTTGCAATTTCAGGTGAATACGGTGAATGACCAAGGATTTTCCATCCTAACGTATTCAGTTTTTGTTTGTGTCCACCATTACGTGGTCGAACGTTATCGTGGTGGAACACTATTCCTTTTCTGGAGGCTAATGCTGGCCTTTTTCTTTGATAGCTGCATTCATTTTATCAATTGATTGCAGTACAGATCCGCGTTGATGGGTTTCCCTGTTTCAGCAACTCGTAGTACACACTGGACCTTTCCTGTTCTACCATAAACAAAGCAATTTACTTTTCGTTGATGGATACTTGGTTTTGCAACTGTTGCAGATGATGTTCCTGTGGTTTGCGGTAAGATTTTTCTCTTTAATATTCTCGTAAAGAATCCACTTTTCATCTCCAGTAATCAGCTTGTCCAAAAACGGCTCCACATTGTGTCTAATCAGATGTGACACCTTCTTGCACACGATCAGACAAGCTCACTTTTCCATTAATTCTGTAAAAGGAACCCAAACACTTCACTTTCTCCACAAACCCAAGAGATTTAATGTGATCTCAACAGGTTGTATGAGGAATGCCAAACTCTTCTGCAATTGACTTGTTAAATGTGGATTATTTTTTTTCCAACATGGATCGCAAAACATCATTATCGATCTTGGATTTGTCATCCAGATCGATTACTTATTGAGACTCTGTTCCCCGGAACGAAATTTGCTAAATCATCTTTGAGCAAGTACGAACATTTACAATATCTTTTTCAAATACCACACATAGAATTTTTACATGCAACCGATGCGTTTGCTTCCTTTTAAATTCATACAAAAAAAATGCAGTCGTGAAATGCACTTTATCTACTGACGTTTTACTTTAAATATTACAAGTAAATGATGAACGGTAAAAAGTTCTTTTATATTATACAGCATCTAAAAAACAAAAAAATCCGAATGACTCACTAGCCACAGATGTTTTTTTTTTATTTACAACATAAATCACCTGCCTATTTAAAATACGACAGAAATTTTCCTCCAACCCAATATATTGTTACGTAGATCCCAGGGTCCGAGGATTTCATGCAAAACAATCACAAAGAAAATAAACAGTTCTTCAAGAGCAATGCGAATTTATTAACAAAAATCCAAACCAATCCTTTAAATACAGGATTCAGCAGCAATATTCACAGAAGTTCCCCGAAAGTTTTCACACCTTCAACAGCAATCAAACACAATCATCGGTGTTTAAAAATACACGTAAGTAAAGGTTTATTCACAAGCACAGCCGAGCTAATCGCTAGTCAAAACAATGTTCACTACTCGCTGCTTAAAATCAGACTGGTTCACTGCGGCTGGCATTGCTCTATTTATAAACCCGACGGAAACTTCCTGAAAAACCCGCTCGCGTCATAAAGCATGATCTTAGTGGCGAGATCCACTACTTTCTAGAAGAGTCCAGAGAGTCCCAGACTCGCCAACATGATCACCAATGACGCCAAAATGGTCGCAAAATTAGCGGCCAACTTGGCTCTACTGCCAAGATTTCGCCAAGTTCTCATTGAATCGCCATTATAACATAAGGGGCGGCATTGTTTGTGAATAGTACAATTTTGACAAAATAAATATAACATAGAGTAATATAAATGCATTAAACATCCAAATAAAAATTGTATACACTATTTACACAAAATTCGTAACACTATTATTGCGTGCCAATATATTGGCCGGGACGCAAAAATGTTCGTTGTTTGTTGTATGTGGCCAGCGGGCCACGAGTTTGACACCCCTGATGTAGAGGGACTGAATACACGTTGAATCTTCCGAGGTTCAAATTCCTTACGTTGGTGTCGTGTGGAATTTAAAGGAGTGGGTGTTGTACCCGTTTTTTAATCGAGGTTCAAAATTCGAGAAAATCCTCTCGCTGTATTTTTGTGCGACGTTAAAAAACATTCTTACTCATTCTTGCACACAAGAGAACGCGTTTAGATTACTGAAGACTACATACACCTTCCAGACTCCGATGGAGCACCTGTTTTTTTAGGATGAAAAACCGCCTGGTACTGATGATTCCGTGATTTGTTGAAAACCCGAAAGGAATATCACCCCTCCTTCATTTTAAAAAAACTTATGGTGTTTGTGGTGTAATTGTATGGGGGGTTTATTTAAAAACCCCTTTTTTGTGTCAAAATGGTCCAACTACTGTAAAACAGAAAGGAAAATTTTAAAACCGATTTTAAACCCGATTTTTAAATACCAAAGGGATTCTAGGTTGTCATTGATGAAGACCACCACCAGAACTAAACTGTTCGAAAAAAATTTGGAAAAAGTCTAATTTTCGGATTGCAAAACAAATTCCCACCTTCCGAATAAAGCCTGTCGGAAAGGTTTTTTGGGGGAGAAACTGCATCCCTCTCCCAAACAAAAACTCCTTTTTTGCAAAAATGGGAAGGACAACCCCAAGGACCCTGAAATTTCCCTGCTCGTATGCCGCTTTGGGTTTACAACTTGTCTAACGTTTAAACCATCCCCATTTTGCTCATTTTCAGCCTACTGATGTGGATTTGGGAGATCCTAGCAAAATGAGTTTAACTGATAATTATGAGCACACAAAATAACTTTTCAATAGTACATCTCCATCTCTGTTTTATGAATGTATATTCCTACAGAATTTCATTATACTTTGTCCATTAGTTTTTCAAAAATACGATGTGATGTGGAAATATTTTAAGGTATCCGACTACTGGCGACAACTTTTTTTAAAATAATGGATTTTTTGGTTTTTTTTTCTTTAAATTTATTTACTACATTTTGAAAAAAAGCTAAAATTAAGAAAAAAAATAAATTATACAAAAAAGGGGGAAAAATTTACAAAAAAATTTCATTAACCCCTTCTGTACAAATAGTAAATGAACAAATTCTTTTGGGTTTTTTTATTTTGTTTTTCCCTTTTCGAAATGACCATCGGGATAAAAATACTTTGTTCTTAAAAAAAAGAACTTTATCTTATGCCCATAAAATTTTTTAAGAAAACAGTGATTGTTTTCCCCCTAAAGGACTGAAAATTTTGTAAAAACAGTGATTGTTAAACTAAAAAGCTTTTTACTTTTTAAAAGAACATAAACAAAAATTTCAGCAAATTTTTTTAAAAATTTTTTTTGAGCAATCCGTCCCCGTTGACTTTTTTTCAAAAAAACACATTTCGAGTAAAACGCATTTTAAGTTTCATCTTATGTAAATTATACACCCGTTTTTCAAAAAACGGGTTTTGTTCTAGTGAATGGAAAAAAAAAACCTGGTATTTTTTAAGAGCTAATAAGATAGTCTATAAAAAAAAACATAAAAAAATTTCCCTTTTTAAAAAATCAGGTTTTAGGGGAGTCGGATCCCAATTTTATCCCCCAGAGAAAAAGAAAAATGGTTTGAAATCCTATAAAAACGAACAATTTCAATGGTCGTTATTTTTAATTTTTTTAAAAATCCAAACATGACATTTTGAAGATCAAATTAAAATTCCTTTTACACAATCGTATCTGGTATTACAAAAATCTTCACTAAGAGATGGAATTGCAGAAAATCCATCATATTCTTGCGATACTTTGTCTTAAAATTTGTGTGATAATTATTTAAAAAGAAATTTTTTCCCAAAAAAAATTATTGAAATATACATTTTGTAATTTTTTTCTTTAAAAATACTTTATTTATATACGTAATTTTAGACATACTTTATTTGTATACGAACTTTTAAACATATCTTATTTTTATACTTTCTACAGCCTTATTATATTTCGTATGTAGCTTTATATATATATATATATTTTATATTTAAAAGTCTTTTTGGAACATAGACATTTCATTACTTGAAAGCTACTAGTATTTGGTAATATTATAATTTAAAATAGTATTGGTAATGTAAAGTTAATGAATTCGATATATATATATAATATATTCCCCCCCCGGGCCTGCTGGAAAGGGGAAAGGGCACCCTTTTATATAATAATTTTTTTATTTCCTTCCATAAAAAAATCCAACATGGGGGCCCCTTTTGTCGGGCAACCGAGTAGAAAAAACAATACTTCGGCAAGAGTCACCAGCAAGCCTTTTCAGTATGCGTTCTTCGTCGCGCCGCCCTTTTAAAAGGCTTATTTACTCACAAATCCTTTCGCGTGGTAAAGAGTTTCTCTTTTATATTTTATTACTTCTTAATTTTTTAACCAAACTTTTCAAACCTGACAAAAAATATATATATATATATATATATATATATATATATAGGGCTTTAAAATTTTTCTAGGACCAACCATCCAGGTTTTTCCTTTACTTCCAATAGAATTTCGAATAAAGGAAGGAAACTGATCTAGTATGCAAATTTTACACGCAAGGCCCTTTAGAACCCCTTGAGACCTTGTAGTAAGAACAAGCTATGTACGTAAAATCGTACTTGCATTTGTAAAATACTTGTTTCAAATACTAGTTAGGTTAAAGGGAAGATAAGATGAAAAGTACTTCTTAGTTTCATGGCTGGTTGAAAGGTTCTTTTTCAACACACGGGGAACGCTGCGGGAAACGATAACCGATACAAAATTCTTTTTTCACCTTTTCAAAAAAAAAGGACAAAAAAAAGTGCTTATTCTTATTCTCAGAAGAATTCAAACGTATCTATCTCACGTGGACTTTGAAGGATATTGATTTGGCGTTTTTGTATTTTATTTGATTCCAAGACATTTCTCTCTTTATTCCTTTGTATGCAACGTTTGCATCTACAGTGACAAATACATTACAAATTTATAGTGACAGATACTGCATCATTTTTAAATCAAGTAAGTTTTGTGTAAAGTAGTCATTAAGGCTATCTTCGGCTAACGTTAAAGAATAGGGGCCAAATTAGGAATATTTTTTCAGATATAAAAGTATACTCAAACATTAATATTATATTCTGGCTACACTATCCTGAAAAAGCACTTATTTTTATCATACTACTCATTTTACCCGATTTTGACATTTTCTTTGAAAAAAATTTTTGCATTTTTTCCAATGCTAAATGAGCTATCCTTCATATTTTAAAAAGGAAAAACTTTATTTTAAAATATTTTGAAATTTTTAAAACACTATATTATAAACAATTGCATGAGTTACAATGTCACACATTTTTATAAAGATTGAGACAATTTTCTGTCCGAAAATGTGCTCTGCGTCAAGTTCACGCTATCGTACATACGGTGAAAACAGCCTTAATACAGAGATACTCCCTACTATTTTTTATGAATGAAAAAAGAAAAAATTACGTTCAATTCATATTCACATTGCGTTTCATGCGAAACACTAAAAGATCTGAATAATACTAAATAGTAATACTGTTCCCATGCAATTTTAAAATAATCGTCCGGACAATAATTCACTTGATCAATAATTACTAAGTCAGCAGTATAAAATGATCATATAATTGCTATACTCTACTAGCTGCACTTATTACTTTATGTCAGAGTTTCTCAAACTATGGGTCGTGCCTACCTAAGGGGTGTGATAACTCTGTGAAGGGAGGCAAATATATTAAAAAGTCGAAAACAAAAGATTATTTTAAAAAATTACTAATATAATGAAAATAAACAAACAAAACACATTCTGACATTATAAAATAAAAAATAGATTTTTACACTGATATAATACAACTATAAATGTATTTGCACAATCTATTTGATAATTAACTTAACTATACTAAGTTAAGTTCAAAAATTTAAAAAAACCGTAATGGGGGCACACATAAAAATATATAATAAAAAATTAACACTTATCTTGATAATTTGTACGGTTTATAATTAATCCCTTACACCTGCCGACTAAAGGTTACACGATTCACTCACAAATACCACCCTTTTCCAAGTAGGCGCGCGTATGTGATGTATTGGAGGGGGGGGGAAAGAAAAGGAATAAATAAGTAAAACCTTCTCTGAAATAAGTAAATCCTTCAAAGTCATTTTATTGCATTCCAAAATCGGAATACTTTTATGGATAGCAGTGCAAACAGATGATGGTACTTCAGAAAGGCGTATATATGCGTACGGGGAAGTTAGCGCTTTGGCGAGGAGACTTTAATACCCGGGGATAAGAAATAAAAGATTTCCCTTTAGCGTCAAAATATAGTATTATTGAATTCAATACCTTGTTGTTGTATGGAGTGGAGGGGGCGATAAAATATGATTGAAATTTGGGTCACAAATATTGAAAGTTTGAGAAGACTGCTTTATGTAGTTCTATAAATTTGTACGTTTTCTCAAAAAATATAGCAGTTAAATACTTTCGAAAATTTTTTTAAAAAAATCTGTTAGTTTTAAGAGAACCTATTACAATTATACTATTTTGGGTTCAAAAGATTTCCCAGCAATTTTAAATTTTTTTCAAATTTTTAAAATTTTTTTCATTGGTTTTGGGATCCAAAATTTTTTTTGAAATCTCAGATTAGTTAATCCCCCAAGGGAAGATTTTCAACGAATATTACAAAAGACTTAAAAGGTTACAAAAACCCAAAAAAATCTCAAAAAAAAAAGTTTTTTAGAAAATTGAAAAAATTTTTTTTATTTTCAATTAACAAACAAAACATAAACTTTACTCCAAAAATAAAGTTTTGTTGTGAAAGATTTAAAAAAATTTACTTTTCTTAAAAAAAATAACTTTTTTTTCAATTTAAAAAACGAAAAACAAAAAGTCAAACAACATTAAAAAAAAATCCAAAAAACTTGAAAAGTTTCTTTTGTAAAAGAAGTTTCAAATATAAAAATTTTTTTAAAAGGGGGCGGTTTTGATTATTGACTTTAAAACTGTGTTTTTTTATTTTTGTCTTTTTTTTAAAATTTTTCAAACAATCATTTTAAAGAAAAAAAAATTTTTACAAAATTAGAAAAGTATTTCTTTCCAATGAACAAATATTTCTTGGACGTTTTCTAGCGATGATATTAAGAAAATATATTTTTAATGAGTCAGGTTTTGAAATCATTCAGAACCTTTTTTAAAATATTTTACAAAAAGTATTCATTAAAAGTCAAAAAAGGTCTTTTTTCGAAAAGTAATCAATAAAATCTAGAATACATTGGTAAATGAAATAGATATATTTTTTAAACATATAATTAAGCAAGTGATTCTCAAACTTTCTATACTTGTGATCCAATTTTCAATCATAATTTTCATCGCCCCCCTCCATACAATAACAATGTATTGGATTCAATAATATTATACTTTGACTTGAAGCTACAATAAGACTTTAGTTATAAATCATAGAAATTATTAAGATAAGTATTAAATTCTGTACATAATTTTATGACATACCCATAGGATCACTGGTAATTATTAAACTTATTCTTAACTTAGTAATGTAAAATTAATTATGAAATACATTGTGCAGTACCTGATATATTTATTATTGTTGTTGTTGTTGCTAATCCTCTAGGGTCTGATGAAGTCGGACAAGATCAATTAAATTTTTGACTCTCAAAAAGTCCAGTACAAGAAGGGATCAGTGTAAATATATCTGCTTGTGAAATCAATGCATTATGTGTTCGAGGGAAGCCCAGTGATCTTGACACCTTGCACAGATGGAGAAAGTCTTTTTGTTCGCTGAGAATGCAAGAAACTTGATGTGACCACTAGCAAGGCGAGAGAGAGTAATCTGGGAGCATCTGTCACACTTGAGGGGCAGGAGCCAGACCAGGTCTATTACCCACATACTAAGGATGAGTGGGAGGCATCCTCCACTCCACCAAATATTGAGATTTTTTTTTAACAAATATAACTCCAGATAGAGGTAAGGGTGGATGTGGAGGGAGTTGGAAGATTACAGCATTCCTTTGCTAGTTTGTCCACCATTTCATTGCCGTAAAGTTCAACGTGAGATGGGATTCACTGAAAATGGATATCATGTTGCAGCGATATAAGTTTCAGCTTGTGTAAGATGGAGACACTGGTTTTGTCACCAACAATAAACCATTGTAAAGGTGTCGAAACGATCTATGGCTATCGAAGAGAATCCAAAGATATCACCGTAATTCTTAGATTGAATGGCCTTAAGTCCCGCGTTAATGGCTATTAGTTCACTTCTGAAAACTGAACAGAAATCTGATTTGCGTTTTTTCAGAGAAAATTTATCCTTGGGCTATCGTTATAGATACCGCTACCGGTCTGGTTAGATATTCTACTACCACCAGTATGAATCGTGATTGCATCATTGGGGATGCTATTAAGGTATCCGACTACGTTCGGAACCGTGATTTTAAAAAAGCGCATAGATGGATAATTTCATTATATTTAGTGTCACTTAGATTAGAATACATGTATAAAATGGTTTTAAGGACATTTTGACAAAAAAAATTACTTAAATACAATATTTCGGCAAAAAATTAACTTAGAATAACTTTTTTTTTTCAAAATGTTCTCCTTTTGTGAAAAATGCTTCTATTAAAATAATATTTTGCCTGTATGTAGCTCAGACCTTTGTACAAAGACTCAACTATGACTTTTGAAAAATTCACATTATTTTCAGAGTTACAACCCATTGAAATATACATAATTATCGGCGTTTTTTCTTAAAATTTCTCATTTCTGTTGTCATAAAATATGGATAAACCCACTTCTAAGTTGTATATTTCAAAAATTCTAGTTGAGCCTCTGTACAGAGGTCTGTGCTATATACAGGCAAAATAGTATTATAAATAAAGCATTTTTTAAAGAGGAGAATATTTTGAAATGGTCATTTATATTTTTGTCAAAATGACTTAAAAATTTTTATTGTAATAATATTCTTAAAACAATTTTATATGCATTTTCTAATCCAAGTGACACTAAATATCATAAACAGTATCCATTTATATGCTTTTGCAAAATCACGGTTCCGAACGTAGTCGAATACCTTAATGATTGCCAATGGTAAATGTCTAAGATGGCTAGAGACAAAATTTTCTTAATGAAGGGTATACTTAAGTTGAAGACACTGGAGAGTTTCTCCGAAGGATTCAAGCTACATTGTAGAGAACAGGACTCAACTTCTCTAGTAAGAAAGTTCTGGGACTTAACTTGACTGTGAAAGGGGCTGTTTCTCATTAGTCTTTGCCTGTTTACCCAGTTATTCAGGTACGTAGTCGTTTAGTTTTATACCTTTTATCAGTGTATTATATCAGAGTGAATGTGTATTTTATTTTCTATTGTCAGAATGTATTTTGTTAGGCTTTCTTTCTAGTAAATTAATATTTTTATTTCAAATAATCTTTTTTTTCGACATACTCGCGCTCCCCTTGTAGGAATATCACGCCCAACCCCAGAGGGCGTGCTTCACGGTTTGAGAAACACTGAATTAACCATCATCTTTTACTGATGGAACCAGGTTGACTGAATACATTCGGAATCGTTATTTTGAAAAAAACGCGTATGGATGAATATATTGTTTGATATGTAGCGTCACTGAAGTTAAAACATACATGTGTAAAATTGTTTTAAAAATATTATTACACATGAACAAACTTTTTAAGTAAAATTTTTTGACAAAAGAATGAAGAAAGAATGACATGTTTTCAGAACATTCTGCTTTTATGAAAAATGCTTCTGTAATAATAACATTTTGCCTGTATTGAGTAAGAACATCAATACCGGGTTTGAATTAGGATTTTTGATACATGTAATTTGAAAGTGTAATTGTTCATATTTTACTAAATCAGATAGAAAAGAAATTTTCACAAAAAACACCGTTTGTTATTTCAGTTGATAGTAAGTCTGAAAATAATGAGAATTTAACTACATATTAGCTACACATAAACAAAATATTATTACTATAGAAGCATTTTTCATAAAAGGAGAATGTTTTGAATATTTGTACTCTTCATTTTTTGTGAAAAAAATTGCATTCAACTAATTATTTCGTAATGATATTCTTAAACCAATTCTATATGCATATTTTAATTCAAGTGACACTAAATATCAAAACAATATTCATTTACACGTTTTGTTGCAAAATCCCGGTTTTAGACGTAGTCAAATACCTCAATATAATAAATCTTATTGCAAAATAAATACCTCATTCTACAAAACTATAATGAATAAATTGTTTTTAGAGAATGTGAAAGGGTGTCTCATTATCAAAATATGATTAACAAAAAAATATAAAAAACTATCATCATTGATATTTCAAGAGAAAAAAAAGCATAATCATTAAGTCGCATTCTTCTCAATGACACATTCGTCATGGAGTACAATTTCAGTATTTTAAAATTCTGCCTCAGAATTCACTTGTCCAAATATTTTAATGCACTCATTTATTTAAAACAAATTACCTAGATATGTTTGAGATTCTGTTTCAAAATTATTTTATAGAATCTTTGTGTGATGATCTTAGAAGACAAAGTTTTTCAAAAATTAACTCAAATAACAAAAAAGACCATTTTTGGAATGACTTGATTTATGAAGTATAAATAAGTTACCTTTATTTTCCTCTTTATTAACTTATCTCAAAGTTTTTTGTAACAATTTTTACTGTTGTAACAAATGAAAAAATGCTAAAGTTTCTATAAAAGAAATGGATGCTTAATTATTGTATAGAAATTGGAAGATTTGATTTTTCATTAACGTCGTAATAAAAGTAATGCAAAGGATTTCTCAAAGGACCTCAAAGTTTTGAACTACATTCAAATGATATAGACGGTATCTGAGCTGGCATCTTACATTCCTAACTTCTACAACGTGAGAATTTTGACAATGCGGGTCTTCACCAGAACTCGAACTCTTGATTTGCTGTTCACTAGTTTCTGGCTATAACCATTTGACAACTATGTCCAGTATAGAAATCAAGAAAGCTGCATGATTCTATGTTGTGATTTATTAAGAGGCGTTTCCTCGTGGATTCTCTTATTTTCTAACACATTTTATTTATATATCATTAAAATGCTTTCGTTTATTTTGTTCCATTCTATTTTCAGAAATTCTGTTCTCTTCAATTGACTTTTTATATCCTGCAAATCAAAATGCAAGGCTCACAGCAATGATTTTTTCTGCAGAATATTACTGTAAAAATATGTGACAAAAATTCCAGTAGTAGATGGTAAAAGATTAAATAACATCAAATAAATTATCTGAATATAGATCACTCTATTGTCAACAACGTGCCATTGTTTTCTTGTTTGTGTTTTCCATAAAAACTGCAGAATAATATATATTTTGTTAATAAAATGTTTTCATATGTTCAATGAGAAATAATATTTGAATGATTAAATATAAAAGGTATTTTGAAATGAATAAATATAATTAGAATATTTTTAGGTAAGAAGCGTCTTATCATAACTCCCAAAGTATTTTTTTTAAATAAATAAAATAAGCGATGGAAGCAATTTTTTCTAACTAATGTAACTTTTCATCTCTTTACCAGAATTTTGTCACAGCGAATAAAATTATATTTAAACGAAAAAAAACACCTTTTTTCCGAACTAAAACTATACTCCATGCAACATGCATAGAAGCAATGGATATAAAAAAATCATAACCAATACACAAAAATTTTACTTAACCGTTTAACTGCCTATTATTATGGATATGCTTTCCAGTGCCATCATTTTACACATAGGCATGCGTATGCAGTGTATTGGTGAAAAAAGGTAAAGCCATAAATAAGCAAATTTTTCTCTGGAATGAGTAAACCCTTCTCAAATATTGTCAAGGACATTTCACTGCATTTCAAAATCTTCGAAATAGTTTTACTGATTGCAACGCAAAGAAAAGGATCATATCTAGGAAAGACATATATATAACGTCCAGGGCATTTAATGCACTAGTTGAGCGAGGCATATATATGCGATGCTGGTAGTTAAGGAGTTGAAACTAACTTTTATATAAAAATGAAAACACATAAGAAAATATAGAAAGTAACTCCAAAAATATTAATTTATAAAAAAATGATGAAACCATTATTTTTGCCTATAGACGCTTCAAAAAAGCTGTTTAAAAACCCAATCTGAAAGTAATATCACTCTCAGTGCAAGACTAATGCATTCTATTCTATTCTAACGATAGTCTTCTTTGAATGGAGTCCAAGTTGAAATTAAACTAAGTACACAAGTGAATTACACAAGAAGCATTTATCGGCCATGAAATCCAAATTTCTGCTTGAAAAGGTTTTAGAACGAAAATACTCAGGGGAACGCCACTGGGGTTGAACATAGAATCCAAAACTTTTCCCCTAAGACCATAAAAAGGATTTGAAAAAAAAAGTTGCTTAGCTTTTATTCTTTGTTATGTATTGATACGGAAAAAGAGAAGAAATATATTATTCTTGTTTTTTGATAACCCAGTGAACATTGATATTTCATTTGTATGGAATATATTATTTTCTATCATGTATAAATAATTAAATCTTAAAAATGAATAAAGCTTAAATTTTATCGATATTCAAATTTTTTAAGGCTGTCTTCGGCTAATGTGTTAAGAATAGGGATCAAATTCGGAATATTTTTTTAAGATATTGAAGTACTCCACCCTTAATATCATATTCTGGCTTCATCTATCCAGTAGATAACCACTTATTTTATCAAACTACTCATTTTTATCCAAGTTGACCCTTTTTTTTATTTTTTTAAAATGTGTTTCGCAATTTTTCTCCTATATCGTAATGCTAAATGAGCTATCCCTTTACATGTTAAAAGGAAAAACTTATTATTTTTGAAATAATTTGTGTGAAATTTTGAAAACACTATATTATAAATAAATGCGTAAGTTACAATGTCGCAAATTTTTATAAAAGTTGAGGCATTCTTTCTGTCCGAAAATGTGCTCCGCGTCAAGTTCACGCTCTCATGCATTGACGAAAACAGCCTTAAGCAATGCATATGAAGAATTTTAAAAGAACAAAACAAAACGATTTGAGATTAAATATATTTTCTGACCGATGTAAATTTAGTGTTTGACATTTTTCAAATGTATCTAGAAAAACAAAAAGTAAAGGGACTTTTGAAATTTCTCTTTTTCCAAGGTTTGACAATAGCTCTAGGTATCCAGCGCTAAATTAGAAATGGTCGGCAACACTTCTGAACAACGTGTCACTCTTCCCTCGTAGTCGTTGGAGTGTAGCAAACCGTTCAACATGGAAGCTTCAATGTCGATCTGTACCAAGAAGGAAAGGAGGGAAGCGATTCACTTTTCGTTTGTAGGAGGTGCGTTGCCTGATCTGGATACTAGGCATCTCCCCATCACTATCTCTCAATCACTTGCACATTTTCCTCGGTGATTGACGTCGATGTACTGCCCGACATTCATCGTTACATAAAAAGTTCTCCCCTATTTGTAATGATCTAGCCATTCGTAGATATTGCTTCGATAAACAGCTGTAACCATACTGGGCTTGCATGTGACGAATAATTTTTGCAAGTTTCATGCCTTCAGCAAACAAAAAGAACACTGTCTTCCTTTCTTCCTTGATAAATATCCACAATAGAGCTGTGTTGTTGAATGGTTCTGGCTACAACTCCAAAGACAACAAGGGAAGACGAGTAATCACGTTGTAGGAAGTATTTCCTCTACCCTTCATTCAGTGCTGTTGTCAAACCTTAGAAAGAGAAATTGCAAAAGTCCCTTTACGTTTTGACTTTCCCTCGTATACATAAAAGAACATCCCCACACACACACAAAACTTATCACATTGCTATTAAAATAAAACAAAACAAAATATAACCTTGTTTACTGTCAGAAATCAAAACTAACAGTTGAAATTTCACGAAAATGGTGCATGACAAAATTTTTGACTCATTCTTTTTCCATGAGGACTAGCAATGATATTATGTATTTGCTTATGCTACAGATTTGGTTGTTGCCGTAGTCAAAAGCTGATATTTTCATTCTATATCAGGGTAGGCCCTCAGCCCCATAAGCAACTTGGCTGTTTGTGGATTTTTAAATAACAATTGCCACAGAGATGATTGGTCACAGAGCACAGGACCTTATTCTTCATCAACACTCTCTTCGAAGCCCTGACATGACGACATGCTATTATTTTTTTTCTGGAGCTACATCAATCATCAATTGCTTGTTCTTCCGTTACCCTCTGACACTGACAAATTTAAGGTAAACATGTCTACTACCTTTCATAGTGTCACACTAGACATGTAAAAAGAGTGTAGAATAAGTCATCATACCGCCAAGATATCGTTCGGGTGTCTGGACGAACTCACTGTGAAAACTTATAAATATGTTGATTGAATATGATTTCAGCATGATTCCGGTAATATTTTATCACAATAATATACATATTTATACAGATAATTTACATATGCATAACAAGCTTCCTCACAATTTCCTTTTATCGTGAAGCTTATTGGCATAAGTATTCAAAGGGTACGCCCCAAGATATGTCTCCCATTATATGGCAGCGTTCGTTTTTTATTCTTTGTTTTATGGTTGAAACTGCCATATATCCCCTTACCTATCTGGAATTATACTTGTTAAAAAAAATCTCAAAATATAATCTAAAATCTAAAAATCTCAATAACAATCCCCATGGACATCGACATAGACCGGTCTGACTATTCCTCAAGTGCTGAAGATACTCTCCAGACATCACTGTCTTGTTCTTGCTAGTGGTCACATCAAGTGCCTCTCATTCTCAGTAAACAAAAAAGGTCTTCTCAATTTGTGCAAGGTGTCAAGTTCACCAGGCTTCCCCCGAACACATAATGCGTTGCATCGATCTCAATAGCAAAGATATCTACATTTATCCCCTTCTTGTGCTGGACTTTTTGAAAATCAACGATTTAATGGATCTTGTCTGACTTCGTCAGACCCCGGAGCAACTGTCTTCATTGTCCTCTTTTTGAGTTCAATGATGTCGTAAAACTAAATTCGATGCAAACTTGGAAAAGGTTTTTAAAAAACAAATTTTCAGACTTATTTTGGAGATTTGAGAAACATTGGGAAACGTTCCTTTTTCAGAATCCTAAGTAATTTCTGGATCACAGTAGTATATATGTTTATGTAACATATTCATGTCCCCATGAATGTTTTATATAAAAGGTGTCGCAAACACTTTTTCTAAAATCTTTTTAAACCAATAATCATTGCTTGTTTCTTTCTTGTTTTTTAACTTTTTTATTGGTAACTGTTCTTAATATCAGCACAAAACTTGGAAAAGCTCCCACTGCTCTTTAAGTATTTAAAAATATCTTGCATGTTGTTTAATTATTCTTAGGTTAAAAAATTAAACCTTCTCTCTCTTGTATACGAAAAAAGCATGTTACTTTAAACATTTGTGCTAGCTTGATCACTTGTGGTTAAAAAATAAGTCTTCATTTATTGCATAACATTAAAATTCAGCAAAAAAGTTCTTACTTTCAATATAAATAATACACAATTCTTTAAGATATTGGTAATTAATTTACATATAAATAAGAAGCAAATGAAAGAAATGGCTATCTTCTTTTAAGGTACTCCACATAAAATAGAAGGGGATTTTAAAAAATGTGGAAGAATATAGGAAGAACTAAGTATTTTTTTTAAAATTAAAACTGTAAGAAAAAATTAATTATGGAGATTGCAAGATAAATATTTGATTTTGATTGGAAAGGCTACCTTCAATAAGTTCTCTCATCTTGAAAGTTTTCATTAATTACGAAGAATAAATATATCCTAAAATGAAGGTTAGTTACTCTCCCTCAGCTACAGATTCCTCCCTTCTGTCTTTAGAAATAAATCAATTAACTGATTAAAAAATTGATCAGTCAGTTTCCTTCATGCATTCAAAAACGGACATTTTATGAAAATTAATATTGACTGCTTATTTTAAAGGGGTGTTAGAAAGCTAAAATCTTATTTTTTTTGACAATTTGAATTTTACATCTTCAAATTGCATAGATTTTAATTTTCTAAAAATACCTTACTTTAACCTCTAGGGTAATTAGAAGCCCTTAAAACCTATTTTTAAATAATCGTTGAAACTGGGACACGCCCATTTAAATGGCGAAAATGTAAACAAAGTACTTCGTTTTTGCTTAAAAGTTGAACATCTGATATAAACCAAAATAAGTATCTTTTATTGTAAATTGAGAGTTTTCTCTTTTTTTATTTTCTATCCGATTAGAAGTCTCACTGTATACATTAAAATCAATTTATCTCAAAATGTAAATTTTGATGTTCGATGTACCTTTTCTGAAAAACTACTGTTCACAGGTATGTAAATTTTTTATGATATATTTATTATGGTGGTTAATATATATATTCTAAACTGAGCTTTTTGTAAAAAACTCAAAAATTTATTTCTTACAAATTTTTTTATGTGAAAAATGGGTCGAATTTCACTATGTTTGATAAAATATTTCATGATTAACTAATTTCATATTTTCAAAATTAGCTAAAAGCTCATTTTAGTGTAATGAAAAAGGTGTACATTAATTGTATGAAAAATTTTAAACATGTACATATAACAAATTTTGAAAATAGGTACATCGAAAACAGCCAATTTAACATTGTTAGTACAGAGACAGAAGTTTCCTACTCCCCTTAAAATGTTACTAAAAGATTTATTAAAGTAAGGATATACATGCAGAAATTATACGCGGGTGCATTACATGAAAAAATCTTATTATGCGGGATATTTAAAAAATTCTTCAAATCAAAATTTTGTCATGGTAGCGAGCTCGTAGCCGACTTTGTTGACTCACAGGTTCGAAACCTAATGTCGCTGAAAAACTCGGCTTGTAGATGTTGTGATGTACGTTAAATCGGTCTAAGCTCAAATCCTCCCGTTGGCGTGTTGTAAATGATTGGAAAGGGATTGCCGGCTTAGGTATCGTCCTCGTCATTTAACCATGCGACGCAAATTAAGAACCAAATCAAATCAAAATGCTGTTTCGTGATAATACACACGTACCTAACTCTACTTCACTGACAGCTCAATATCAACTGTGTGATTTGATTATTTTATCTTGTAAATAATGAATAATTGAGAGCCATATAAAGTCTGCGGAAACAATATCAATGATTTCAAGTTAAATATTGCATTTTCGCTCACATCTAAAAATTTAGTTACATTTTTCGTCGAAATTAAGTTTAACTACTTGTTGAAATAACTAAGCAAAATCAAACTTGACACTAAATAAAATTCAAGCAATTAAACAAAATTTAATTTTAATTAATTACTATATACTAGTTCTACCTTAAAATTTACTATTAAGCTATTCATCATTATTTTATTTATACATTTTTCAAAAAAAAAAAGAACTGGCAAGAACTAGGAAGTTTACTGAAACAATTTAAAAATCAACCATTTGTGTACAATAACTATGGAGGATTTAGCTGTTCGTATAGCCTATGTAAAAGTTAGGAATGAATATTTAAACAAAATCGAAGAATGTAAATGAATGTGGAAAGTAAGTATAATATACAACATTAGGCACCAATTTATCAGAAATTATCCTATCTATTCGAAATTTCATATCCTGATAAATTATCTTAGGATTCTTATTAAGTAGGGCAAGTGAACCACGCACACGAGAACTAATGATTGAAGTTGAAACTACGAAACTGCGTTGACGATAAACTAGTAACTTTCACATTAAAGATCGAAATGATTTCCTCAAAAACTGATAAATCGCAGAGATTTATTAAGAAAACAGTTAACAGTTGAAGCAGCACATTTAGAAGTAGTGCTGGAATGTTCTGTTCATTGTCTACTTGACTAGTGTCCGCAATGTGAAAGTGCAATCTCTCATCACAATTCATGCTAGACTTTAAAAGCAGATTTTATGTGTGTATTGTGTATTTCACTTTGAACACAGTTGCGACAATAATGGCGAACAATGGCTTATGAAGCAAAAATTGCTGAAAAAGTTCATCATGTTCACTTGTTTTCAATTGAATTCAAAATCGACACTAGACTTATATTTGCTGTTCTACTTCATATAAAATTTTTATAAAATTTTAAATTTGATAATTCAGTTATAAGTTCCAGAGAGTATTATGATACTTAAAAAGTTTTCAAAACTAAAGAAAAATCCTTATACATGTATTTTTAAATAAAATGAATTTTGTTTGTCTATATGTTTTATTATTACTAATAAATATGTAATCGTTTTCAAATAAATTTTTTATGCGAAAAGCAGTTGGCATCAGCGAATCGCAGGAACTGATTGACTAGAAACTTGTGATTATATTTATCATATGACTACAACGTCACATTAATGTATGAACTAAATGGTTGGAAACACGTAACCACAGTTTTCACGTGACTATAACATCACATTAACATAGTCCATTATAACATACACAATTTAAAATATAACTTTAAAATTTAGTAAATAAGTCTTAATATGTATACTCTTATAACTTACCTTGCAATAAATAAAGCATATTCTTCTACAGATTTCGTTCATAAAACGATAAAGACATGCGTATATATATATATATATTATCAAGCTTATGAAACAAAGTAAATATTTATTTCAAGTGTTTTGATATTGAATCTTCGTTAAATAAGCAGATGAAAATATGTTTAGAAATAAGCATAAAATAAATTGCGTTAAAAAGATACTATCAAGGGATTCAAACAACTCCAAAATTTAAAAGTACATTTATAAAAGGGGAGGATATTTAAAGGGATAAAAAGGGTATTTTTTAAATTTCACCGTTCCATCATTTGTAAACACAAAATAAATCTAAGAATGGGATTTTCAATTCTGCTGCCCCGAAGAGTTATTTTTTTATTATTAATTCCCATTTGGTTCGAATTTTCGGATTTTATATGGAACAAAAGGGGTTTGAAGTGCTCCATCTCAGAATGGATTTTCCTCCTGTAACTCATTTTTGAAATTCGAAGAGCGATATTTCTTCGAAAGTTGTATTCCATACGGATTTTCCTCCCCAAAACGTAAAATTGGGAACTATTGTTGAGAAAATTACATCGTTATACGTGACAATAAGAGTATTTCAAAAAAGTGTATTTTATTTAAATAAAACATGAGAAGAGAGAAACTAGTATTTCATGAATGAATCATTTTGAGTAATGCATTTTTATTTAGAAGAGCTTTAAATAAGTGCAAATTTTTCTAGAGAATTTAAATAAAAATTGAATTATCAGCATGCATTTATTCAGCTTTCATTTCAGTGTGATTAGAATGTTAACATAACATTTGTGCAGAAAGGTTGGGTTTTTTTTCTGTTATTTATTTTGAATAATTTCTTTTTTTCCTTTCCAAGTCGAAAAAATTTGAAATGAACTACTTGATTTTAATTTTTGATCAACGACACTCTTTAAAGCAACACGAGTGTGACAAATCTCGTGCTGCACGTCGTATTCTGACCTTCCTCATATCACACACACAGCGTTTCTCACACTGTGGGCCCCCCTTCCCTACCTATAGAGGGGCATGATATCACTATAAGGGGGGCGCGAGCTTATTGATAAGATTTAAAATAAGAGATTTAAAATAAGTATTAATTTACTGAAAGGAAGTAAAAAAATACTCCTTCTGACATAATAAAAATAAAATACACATTTACTCTGATATAATACACATATAAATGTATCAGTACTTCACAATGTTTTGATAATCAATTTATAAATATTAAATTAAAAACAAGTTTAATAATTACTGACTGCCTCTCGTGGGCTTGTCATGTACAAAATGTAATACTTATATTTGATAGTTTGTATGGTTTGTAATTAATGTTGTATTGTAGCTTTAACGTCAAAGTATATTTTTATTGTGTTCAATGCATTATCATTGTATGGAGAAGGGGCGCGATGAAAATTATGATTGAAAATTTGATCGCAGTTACCGAAAGTTTGAGAAGCACTGCTCTATACACACAGGGTATTCGATTGTTGCCCTGCCCTGCATGGTCTCCAAATCTGACACCCATTGAAAACATCTAATAATGTTGTGCTAAGAATAAATCCTATCCAGCTATTATAGTTTATGAAGTGTGGCATAGACTTGAAGCACTAAGGAATGATTTGCCCGTTTTTGTCGTTCAAGCCAAGTTTGACTCTGTAAATGCCGTTTTAGCTGCCAGGGGTGTCAACTGTTTCTTCTAATTTCGCAACCTTGTAAACCCCCAAACTGCTTGAAAATTTAATTATTTTTTCTTTATGTCATACTGTACATACAATAAATATCTTTTTTATATTTACTTTTCTTCATGGTGTTGCAGTTTGAATAGCCAGCATTGGAATAATGTGGTGTTTAAGAGTGAGGTTTTTATCAAATGCGATACCAAGATTCTTCGGATGTTTCATGTAATATCAAGATTTCAAAACAAATCAAATTTCTCTCTCCTTTTACTATTGTTTGATGTTATATGTTTCAATTGGTTATTTTTTTCTCAACATTTTCATAAATATTTTAATACTAGCAAGAATATCCTTTCTTCGCACAAACGAATTTAAAAATATAAAAATGGAGATAGAAGGATAAAAAACGATTCTTTTAATTAGGTCAAAATTTAATAATATTTTGAATAATTTTAAGTAAATTTCTAATTAAACTTTAAGGAAAGAATGATTTTGCAAGTAAGATAGTATTGTAAAAGTAATAAAGTTGAATCAGTTTCAGCCCAGGTTCTTCTCACAGTTTAAAATATTATAAAACAAATGTATAATAATTATTAATTATTTTTTTTCTGATGGGCGAGACGATTTCTGCAAATTCCTATTCTCAGCGAATCTCAATTCAATGAAATAAACATGTCCGTCAAATTTCAAACATGTAGTTCTAATAGTTCAGAAACGAGAATTTTTGACAGAAAAGCTCCCGCAAGATCCCTGGGAATTGAGTTTCTCAAAAACCCATCCTTTGTGAGGAGGAGGATTGACTAAGAGAACGAAAAAAGAATGTACATGTTCCAACTTTCTTACAAATTCAAAAAAAAAAAAGAAGAAGAAAATTAACCAAACACAGACCAAGAAAAAAAAAAAAAGAGGACGAAAGACAGGAAACAAAAATAATAAAAAATAAAATGTTTTTTTTAATCATATTTTCAGTTGGCGTCAACACTTCCTATTGATATTTTTCACCCTTAATTGGATCTTCAGTTAAAAAAAGCACTGGAAAGAGGATTATTTTTTTCAAGACCAGCTGGGTAAAATAAACAAATAAATAAAAAGAAAGAAAGAGGGGGAAAAAAGAGAAAGTATTGAATTTTATTGAAGATATCATTTTTGCTCAAGGAGAAAAAAAACACGAAACATTCTTTGTGAATTTGTATTCAACGAAAGAAACATACCTACCAAATTTCAAGTCAAATAGGCTCAGAAATGGGATTTTTTTTTATCTTCGCAATTGCTCCCGAACTTTGTGAGTCGATTTCCACGAAACTCTTTCTTAGTGGTTCTCTATTAAACGAAAAAAACAAGTCAGCCAAATTTGAAGTCAGTAGATCTTATAAGATCAAAAACTTTAATTTTATATATAGACCCCGCAACCTCCTTCGGAGTCAATTTCACAAAACCCTTTCTAAGTCAATTCATAATTAACAAAAATGTAAAATCTGAAGGTCTAATATAGCTTTTTTTCACTATTATGCTTTTGCAATATCCCTCTTCCTTTCTTGAAAGTCAGTTTCCGCAAAACCCATTCTTAACGGAACTCATTAAGAGATACTTGCCCGCCAAATTTCGAATCTGAAGGTCAATTTAATTGGTCTCGCGCCACAACCCTCTCTTGGGAGTCGATTTTCGCAAAGCCTGTTCTTAGCGAAACATAACTTCCGAATTTCAAATCTGCAGATCTAATAGTTTAATCTTGTAGAGATCTTGTAAAGTGTGAGTAAGTCACTGTTCTCCTATTTTGAGAGTAATTACAGCAAAAGAAAACTACTGATAACCGATTTTCTTCAATGTTTCTTGAATTTATCCAATATCGAGTAATAACTAAGTTATTTTGTAACAATTTTGTTTAAATGCAGATGCATAGAAGTAGGGACAATAAGAATTATAACCCAAACTGAAAAATTAAATCTCACAGACGTTTTAATTAAACAACAACCCGTCAATTATAATTATCGTCAAAAGGAAGGAACACTCTTTAATAATCCTTTCCGCAGTTTAATGAGTACAGATACTAAATCATTTGAAGAGCACATCCAACGTTTTAAATAAACAGAAATTACCAATTACCCTAGGACCAGTGGTGGTAATTGATGTGGTCGGATTTGAATTTTCTTCGCCCACTCAATATGCAAAGACTATGACGCAGTTTTCAAAGTAATTAGGATTCAGACAAGCGTTTGGAGTATTTTCTGCTGTTTATTAAAGTGCCACGAGCTTACGTGTGGGGGAATATTAATAGGCTGGTTCAGAATTATTGACAAAGCATCACTTAAGGTGTCTTCTGCATGCGAAAATTTAATTAAAATAAATTGATTTGTACGGTTGAACACATTTTGATAAAATATGAGGGCAAAATGTTTCTCTTAAGCCCCTATTTAAACACCTCCAGGCTTTTCCGTTATGGATTTATTAATATCTATTAATTTGATATGAGGCATGAATAAGGGATTAAAGAAATTGAAGATGGGGAAAATTGGTTTATATGTGTTTTATTGTCGATAAGTTTTTCCCCATTCTTAAACTTATTTATAATGCGAAATTTTCTCATTTATCTCTTTCTTTCGGATAATTTTTGTAAAGATTGAAATGCTATCACACATATTAATTTTCTAATACATAATCATGTTAATTAATAGTTTATGTTGTAGAAGAGTTAAAAATGAAAGTGCAGCACTTCTAAATCCACGAGAAATAAAATAAAATTTATATATTTCGCAAGAATTAAAATAATGATGAGTAAATGTTGTTCAGTCTTCTACAGATTAAAGAAAAATTCAAATTAAATGTATTCTTTTTTTTAAATAGCAGCTTACTTAGTTATAATTTGTTATTTATTTATTCATCATCATCAAAAACCTATAGTTTTGAAAGTAATGAACTGGTATTTTCTTGGCAAACTTTATCTCATTTTTCAAAGTTGTTCAATCCCTTTTTAATTCTTTAATAAATAAATGAAAAATAATTACATAGCTGTTGAAACATAATTTTCTAGTACCTCATTTGTTTGCTTGCGACAGCTCTGCAATCGGCTACACTCGTTTGTTCAGCGTTTATAAAACTACAATCGTATTATATTGGACTTACGCATTGGATTCGTGTTCGCATTGTTACAAAAATAACTCAGCAAAGTAGAAAACTGATAATAAATAAATACTTATTGATTTGTTCAAATTGGATTAAATTGTATTTTCAAAATACAGTTTACGTCAGGGGTGTCAAACTCGCAGCCCGCGGGCTGCATGCGGCTCAAAACGAACCTTTTTGCAGCCCGGTCAGTATATCGGCACACAATAATATATAACTAACTCAAACTCAATGGTGCAATAGACCATGAGGGCCAGGGCCTACCGTGCCCATCTCAGTGTACGTGAACATTGGCCGCTGAGGTTCATGAGCAGATGTCCCGATCATTTGGTCAGTCTGAAGCGATACCCCAAGCAAGCTTGGTACTCATTTATCGACCCACTTCAGGAGAGATGAAAGGTTGAGTCAACCTTCCCCAGCCCAAGATAGAACCTCGAACCTGAGGTGTGGAAGCGCGATACGCTACCACTCGGCCACTGGGCCTTCACAAAATATATAATAAAATATAAAAATTTCTCCCTAAGTAGGAACGATAATGGCACAGAAGAGATGTCCAGTGTCAGGAAGTAAAAATTCAATTGCTCTTGTTCTTTTATATATGTTTATTATAATGTATTATTCGAAATGAACTTACGTTTCTATGAATATTGATTTTTTTCTGCGGCCCACCTAAAGTTAAACGCTGTTTTGTTTGGCCCAAGCTAGCCTTTGAGTTTGAAACCCTTGGTTTACAACATTCCAGCGATAGGTACATCTTATACTTGAGAGTTTTTATAATTAACTCGAAGTAGCAGAAGTATCCGATGATCATGGCCATGAACTTATATCCGGTATCGAGTCGTGGGCCAGAACCTTGAGGACACTGAAGATCTCCCCCTCCCCCATGTAAGAGAGGTAAGGGAGAGTTAGATATTTCGGAGTTCAAAGTCCTCACGTCAGTGAGGTTCAGAAATCAGCACAGTGGAGGTTAACTAAGATATAAATTCGTCACGTGACCGTGGATCAATAACACGATGACCTTTTTCAATAGCTTAAAAGATAATTCTACAGAAACTCACGCCATTAAGTCAGCGTTTCTCAAACTGGGGGGACGTGAATAACTACGAGGGGAACGCAAACATATTAAACGAAAAAAATTTTAAAAACAATTATTAGCTTACTAAAAGTTAACAAACAAAACGCATTCTGACAAATAAAAAACCAAATACATATTTACACTGATAAAATACACTTATAAGTATATCAGTACTACACAATGTTTCTTATAATTATTTTACCAATACTAAATTAAGAACAAGTTAAATAACTAC
The DNA here is from genome assembly GCA_019973955.1 of Trichonephila inaurata madagascariensis. NCBI lineage: Eukaryota > Metazoa > Arthropoda > Arachnida > Araneae > Nephilidae > Trichonephila > Trichonephila inaurata. The sequence continues at coordinate 32,407 of BMAV01008870.1, read as the reverse complement.
CAATGACCCATGTGTGCTTGTCATACATAAAATTATATACCAAAAGTATCACTTACCTTGACAATTTGTATGGTTTGTAAATAATCCCTTAAAAGCCGATTAAAAGTAATGCTATTCTCTCCCCAATACCACCGTTTTCCAAGTAGGCGCGCGTATGTGATGTAATAGGGAGGGAAGAAAAGGAATAAATAAGCAAATCCTCTGGAATAAGTAAATCCTTTGCAAACATTGTCAAGGTCCTTTTATTGCATTCTTCGGCCTTCGGAATAATTTTATTGATAGCAGTGTACAGAAAAGATAGTACTTCGGAAAGACGTATATATACGTCCGGCAATTAAACTTTGGCTGAGCAAAATATTTTATGACGCTGGTGGCAACAAAGAGTTTTAAATCGTTGAGCTTTAGCGTCAAAGTATATTATTTTTGAATTGATTGCACTGTTATTGTATGGAAGGAGGGGGGCGCGATGAAAATTATCATTCAATATTGGGTGATAAACATTGAAAGTTTAAGAAGCACTGCATTAAGTACTTCGGAAATACCTCCCACTGAAACATTGTTCGTGTTGCTGCTGTAGCCTAGTAGCCAATGTAGTGAATTCATGGTTGGTGCTCGTATTACTGTAAACACGTGGAGCAGAGACAAAGATGAACATTGAATCTGCCGACACTCAGTAGTCCTGCTATGTTAATGTGACAAGTTATATCTGTCTATAAAGCAACCATGCTTCATTTAAAAATTTTGAACATGTATCAGCTTAAAGTATCCTACTATGTTCGGAATCGTGATTTTAAAAAAGCGCATAAATGGATCATTTTCATTATATTTAGTGTCAATTAGATTAGAATAAATGTATCAAATTGTTTTACAAGGACGTTTTGACAAAAAAAATTATTTAAATACAATATTTTGGCAAAAAATTCACTTAGAATAATCTTTTTTCAAAATGTTCTCCTTTTGTGAAGAATGCTTCTATTATAATAATATTTTGCCTGTATATATCTCAGACCTCTGTACAGAAGCTCAACTATGATTTTCTAAAAATTCACATTATTTTCAGAGTTACCACCAATTGAAATAATTATCGGCGTTTTTTTCTAAAAATTTCTCCCCTCTGTTGTCGTAAAACATGTATAAACTCGCTTTTAAGTTATATATTTCTAAAATTCTAGGTGAGCCTCTGTTACAGAGATCTGAGCTATATACAGGCAAAATATTATTATAATAGAGGCATTTTTCACAAAAGGAGAATATTTTGAAAATGGGTCATTCTATGTTTATTTTTTGTCAAAATATGGTACTTAAATAATTTTTTATTGTAATACTATTCTTAAAACAATTTTGTATACATTTTCTAATCTAAGTGACACTAAATATCATAAGTATTATCCTTTTATACGTTTTTGTAAAATATCGGTTCCGAACGTAGTCGGATACCTTAAATTATTTTTATCCGGATCAAACCTAAAAAAAAACGTCGCATGATGGGAAAGGATCAATTTCTGAACACATTTCATTAAATTTCAAATAAATCAACTTTTGTAAATTTCTCTTTTTTTTAACTAATAATATATTTTCTATATAAATAACAATCCAACATGAATTACTTAAGTTTGTAATAGATTACATCACTAAACTGTTTAAACACAAAAATAAAAAATAATATGATAATTACTAATTTTATTTTTGAGTAAGAATGTAAAAAATCTTGCATCCCTAAATTCCATTCCTTATTTGAAAAATATCTTTTACTTTCTCGTCTACGCTCTAAAAACAATTGAACTGGCAAATTATTTAAATTACATTTTTTAAAAAAAAGTTAAATTTAATAAGGAATTTTAAATAACTGTCATATTATTTCATATGACAGTTAAGAAGCTAAAGTTATATGCTAAATTTTATTTTCCATAATTTTAGAGTATCATAAATATTTAAATAAGTAAATTTTTAACAATTATTTCTAACGTTTGGAGGGCCATCAATGATTATATTAAAAACGGCTATAGAAAAAGGTCTAAATCGCTTTTTTTTTTTTTTGTTGTTTTTAGATGAAAAATTGATGATTTTTAATTATATTTTAGACAGAAACACAAAACACTCAATGTTACCCTAAAACTTAATTTAAGTAAAACCTTTACAGTAAAAAATGATATTGTCTAAAAGATAGAGCATAAATGTTCTTGTGTAGTAACTGCGTAAAAGGTGTATGTTACTTATAAAATGCATCCAATATTTGCAAGCATTTTCAGTGAGGTTTCATACTTTAAGCTCTCTTGTAAATGAAATCACAAAAATGTTCTTGTATTTTTTTTGTATACATTTAATGAAATTCTTTCAAGGTTTCCACTTTATTGCGCTTACCTTTGAACTTAACCACAAGAAAAAAGTTTTATTTTTGCTGGAGGGTAGATTTCGTGCAGAGCCTGGAACATACTGTGTGTTGAGAGAAAAAAAATTTAATAAAACCAAGTTTTCCAAACTACCCACTTAGTTCGCTCTAGAATGGCGTTACCACCAGCAATAAAAAGACAGAATGGCTAGAAATCATTTTAGTGACTCAAGATCCCTTCGAAGTAATAGAACTTCACACACGCCTCTTATGAAGATTTGTGTTTGAAGAGAAGGAGAAAATTTAATATTACTACTTTATGGCTTTTAAAGTTGAGGAGGTGTAAAGCCTTTTAAACTTGAATGTGTTGTGGGGGGAGTCACAGTCAAGGAAAATTTCAAAAATAAGTCTGTGCAGTTGAAAATCCATTTAAAGAATAAAAATTGTGAAATATAATGGTTAACAAAAAATCATATTTAAAAGCTCATATAATATAATGAATAACAAGTGTTCAAATTTTATTTCTGCTGTATGTTATTTTTGCCAGTTGAAGATTGGCTTATGAGTTAACGTTGCTGTCGAATTATGGGAGGGAAACGAACTTCAGAACTCAGAACCAAAGTCTGGTCGTGTATCTGTCATGTGTTCGGATTTACTTGTTCTACTGTAGAGTGGCTGACACCTGTTACCTGTTGAAGTTGAGTAACAATTGCCATGTGCATTCAACTATCTCAATGAAATAATATGAATTTTTTACGAACTATTCAAAAACTAGGACATAGACACTGACTTTTTTTAAGATTTATGTAACTATTTTTACTTTTTTTTAAAAGAATTTCTTTTTAAAATGCCTAAAAAGTGAAAGATTAAAATCGTTTGTTTACGGCTAACGTGGAAAATGTTTTTAAAAAACTGTTTTTCCTTTAACTTATTTTTCACAGAGAGAAGCGGATTCGTATAAAAGCCTACTCATCTTATTTAACTTTTAAAAATTTAAAAACATGCTTGGTGGAATATATGGCAGATTTTGTAAAATTCTCATTTCTACACACATCGATTTATTTTTGATGGTATAAAATATGTTCTGTAAACTGTAATGGTTAAGTAACTTATAACTCTCGTGTTCAAGAGAAAATTGCCTACTTTTGGAGTGTTCTTATTTTTTAAGAATATTGTATAACAGAGATTCTTAAACTATGGTCCACGGACCCCCGAGGGCTCGCAGCTCTTTTCTAGAAAGTCCGTGAAGGTGTCTCACTTAATGTTAAGATTTCCCACTTTGGAGACTCTAAAAGGCCTCGTGGAAAAATTGAAAGGTATGTCATGCCAGACTAGATCCCTATAAATTACCCCCAATTGAAATATTCACCAGAACATGTATTTCGATGAAGAATGTTAATTAAGTGCTTTTATTAATTGCAACTATATAGCCTTTACAACAACATAACATTCAACAATAATATGTAGTAGAAACACATGAGCAAATATTAAGAACTGAATTCACATAACGCACTAATACAATAACGATAGCATCCATCACGATTTCTTAATCGATTTACGCCTCCATTATTTACTTGTGTCTAATTTTTTTTATTAATTTAAAATTAGTATTTTGTAATATTGTTATGTATAAGAGTTACCATTAAAGCAATTAATTATTTCATAGAATAACTAGGTATTTCATGAAATAACTATATAAGTCAGATAAAGTATGTATGATAGATAAAAATCTTCCTACTTTACTTAGTTTTTCTATGAAATAACTAGTAATCGAACGTTAATGTGAAAATTAAATATTTTCAAAGTTATTTTATAAATTAGTTGATCATAAATAGCTAAAACCTCTCAAAAAATACATTTTATCCCTATTGGGGACGATTAATTGATAAATAATTAGGAAAAGCAGATGTGTGGTATAATTTATTATTGGTTGTATTGCTAACATTAGTTATAAGGAAACAAGTAATATAAAAAAAAATTTTAAGTCAATTTCTACTTAGATCGACTAAGAAAAATTTTATTTTAGCTACTTTTTATTAAATAGTTACAATTAATATAAAAATATATTTTCATTGGGCAGAATCACAACATTAAGTGGTAATTCATTTTTATTAATTACTATTAATGTATCGTATTGCCATCCAAAACAATCCTGTATATAAAATTTCAGTTTAACTGAACGCTTTAAAACGTAAGAAAAAAAACCTATTCAAGTTTTGACACAAGTCGCCAAAAGGGTCGCTAAGTGGCCAAAAATGATGCCAACGTGGTTGTATTTGTAATCCTTTAAATAATTGGTTTTAATCAATTATTTTTTATTAATTATTATTATATTATTGTACTGTCATCCAAAATAATCATGTATATAAAATTTCAGCTCAATTGAGCGCTTTAAAATATATTTCATTAACGATTGAAAATTCCACCAAGGTAAATAAATATTAGAGGGAGCTAATATAGGAATTGAAAGGGAGAGAGAAAACCCCTTTGCATTTTTAATGGCAAAATTTAAAATTTTTGATCCCCGCTGTCCTTTATGATGAGCTTCCATCACAGCCCCCCAAAATTTTTAAAAACACCCTTCCTGACTCCCAAAAAAATGGCTGAGTGCTTTTAAAAGTTCCTGTTCTAAATTTCGTTTCTTATACAGGCAATTTAAATAACAATTATATATTTACATCAGAAAAAATCTAAAAGTATATGTTACCATAAAATGTTAAATCCTTATTCCAAGAAAAACTAGGGGATTTGGTAAAACAAGTTAGTTAAGGGGCTGCCTACCTGAAAAAGTCGTTTTTTGTCTGAATAAGGATTTTTTTTTTTTCAAAACCTTATAGTGGAACAGTTTCTTTCCAAAAAGTTTTTTTTTTTACGTGAAATAGAAAAAAAGTAAGTGATTTTAAAAAAATCACTCTATGGAAAAGGGAATAAGATAAACCTTTAAACGGTTTATCTCAAAATTATGTTTTTCGAAAGAAACCCTTTTCCAGATACGATATCAAGAACCAAATCAGATAACGTTTTGAAATTTTTTGGAATGTTTATTATATATTTTTTATAAAAATGGGTCATAAGTTTTGTTTAGTTAAATTTTTTCATTTTGGGGGTTTTTTTTAAAAAAAATCTTAAAAAAATCAAAAAATTTTTGTATTTTTATGTATAATTGGCTGTAATTTTTTTTATTTTAATATTTCTTAAATTTTAGTTCATTTGAAGAGCACTGTAATATGTATGTTGTGTATAAAGAAAATTATGATAATTGTATTAGGAATTTTTATACAGTATTACCCGTTTTAGTAAAATTTGGTACAATTTTATTGAAACAATCAATTTTTGTAAACGTACAATATTTATTTAAAAACTTTTATGTACTTACATATTTTTTTTCTTCCTAAAAACACTCAATTGTTTTCAAAAATTTGTTTTTATAACAAAAATTGGGTCCGAAGGAAAGGCAGTCAGCTTAAGATATCCGACTACGTTCGGAACCATGATTTTGCAAAAGCGTATAAATGGATAATATTTATGATATTTAGTGTCACTTAGACTAGAAAATGTATATAAAATTGTTTTAAGAATAGTATTACAATAAAAAATTATTTAAGTAGCATATTGTGACAAAAAATTAACATAGAATGACACATTTTCCAAATATTCTCCTTTTGAGAAAAATGCTTCTATTATAATAATATTTCGCCTGTACATAGCTCAGACCTCTGTACAGAGGCTCAACTAGAATTTTTGAAATATATAACTTAGAAGTGGGTTTATCCATGTTTTACGACAACAGTGGGGAGAAATTTTAAGAAAAAAAACGCGATAATTATTTCAATGGGTTGTAACTCAGAAAATAATGTGAATTTTTAAAAAGTCATAGTTGAGCCTCTGTACAGAGGTCTGAGCTATATGCAGGCAAAATATCATTATAACATAAGCATTTTTCACAAAAGGAGAACATTTTGAAAAAAGGTTATTCTAAGTTCATTTTTTGCCGAAATACTGTATTTAAATAATTGTTTTTGTCAAAATGTCCTTAAAATAATTTTATACATGTATTCTAATCACTAAATATCATGTATTCTAACACTAAATATCATGAAAATTATCCATTTATGTGCTTTTTTAAAATCACGGTTCCGAACGTAGTAGGATACCTTAAATGTTTACGTTATATACATACTTCAATCTCCAATAAGATAATTATACTAATTTAACAGGAACATATATTCATCTGAAAATTCAAGTTAAAATTGCTAGAAATATTAAATAGGAATGGAAAGGTTTATGGTTGAAAAAATATATTGTAAAACTTGAAACTCTTGTACAATAACTGCAATTATATTTTATTGTATAATAATACAAAAAAGGGAATAATAAATTAAAGGACTATATCTCAGGGATGTAGAAATAGCTCAAGAATAAAATTTAAGAAAAGTCAGATAAGCAAATTTCTTACTCGTATTCTCTCGACAAATGAATGTAAATAATGCAATATGAAAGTCCTTTTGAAATAAACGTAGTTCCCCTACAAACAAACAGAAATTTTTAACAATTTTTCTAATATTTAATTGTTTCTGGTCTTCATATTTATAAAATTCCGTGGTAGTCCTTACTAAACTCAAAACATCATTAGTTTTCCGCTAGTTTTTTGCTCTTCCTTCCACTCATTGAATAAGGCACGCCGAGTAATACCATCGCGGTCAACGCTGAAAAAAAATCTCAACTTTGGGAATAGGAGGTAGTAGCAGCTAAATTTGGCATTAAATTAAAGATCTATATCTATTCTATATGATTTAAGTGTTACTGTGATCATTCCGTGTCCATCCCAAAAGTTCTAGCCCATTAAACACAAAAAATTGACATACGTTAGTAGGAGTTACATGCTGTGTTAAATCTTATGTTTTTACAATTTTTAATCAAACTTGAACCTAATTTGAATGTCAAATCAAGAAATTACTTACCCATGGTATCTATTTTCAAGAAAACTTCGCTAAAATCCAAAATTTTTTCAGCTAACGATGGGATTTTGGACTGAAACGGAGGTTTTGGGGTTTCTTGTGAAAGAACAAACCCGATCTAAACCGATAATTGTGACGATTTCCATTCGCGTAATGACAAAAATGGTGGGGAACCTATTAGGACTATAAATTTGGGTTGTTTTTTTTCGTGCAATTTCTTTTTTGGGACTTTCTGTCCCCATAGTTTGGGGAAAAAACTGCCCACGTGCGATGTTTTGACACAAAAGTTTATACGATTTTAACCATGCCACCAGCGTAAAAAACATCTCGCTCGACAAATCGTTAATTGGGGTATAAATATCTTTCCAAGGACGATTTTTTCTTTTTTCTACCCATAAAATTATTTAAAGATTTTGGGAATAAAAAAGGACCTTGACAGTTTTTTGGAAGGTTTTATTCATTTAAGGGGTTTGGTATTGATTCCCCCCCCCATACCCCCCATACGGGGTCTACGTAGAAGACGGGGCATTGAAGGCGAATAGCGAATTTTTAATCAAGGATTAATTAAAATCATACAAATGATCAAAATAATTTTTAAATTTTTTGCATAAAATTTTTTATATTTGACAAGCCCATGGAGTCATGGTAATTAAAAACTTTTTAAACTTAGCATTTTTAAAATTAATTTAAAAAAATTGGCAGATTACATTTATAAGTGATTATATCAGCGTAAATGTGTTTTACTTTTATTATGCGAAGTTTTTTGTATGTTCTCGAAATGAATAAATTTTAAATAGTTTTTTTATTCTCAATTTTTTAAAGGTGCCCCCTCGTAGAAATATCACCCCTCCTTACGGGTGGGGGGCGCCTCACATTTTGGGAAAACGTTAAATTTTAAGCATTTTGTATAAAGATTTTTTGGGTTTTTATTTTTTGATTTATTCAAGCAGTTTTAAAAAAATTTTTTTTTGATATTGATACTGAGCATGAATAATCCTTGATGTCAAAAACTAGTAATTTAAAAATTTTCAAATTGGGAGTTCACCAGTTCGAAAATTGAACAAAAAATTTTTTTCTGTAAAATTATTTAAAAAGTCAAAAATGAAGAATATTTTACTGGGATTAATAACATGTCTGCTTTTAAAATTGAGTTAAAAATGCTCTAAAATTTTACTCCAGACATTTCTCAAAGATAATATTTTGGTGAGATATATATTTATTATAAAGGAGGAAATTAATACAATTGGTGAATTTTTTTTAAAAGTGATTTAAAACAAAAAATAGATAAAGGGAAGACATTAATACTAATATCTTTTTATCAAACAGGTTATTTAGCGAATCCTTACACTTTATTTACAAAAGATTTAAAAAAAAGTTTTTATTAATAAAATGAGACCAAAAATAATTCAGTAGTTCTTTCGCAAACGATATCCGAAGACAAAGTAAAAATGTCGATGCAATAAAACGTCAGCTTTAAATGAAATCGGTGTCCGAAGGCAAGGTAATGCTATGGACACAAAAAAACGACATTTTCCCTAAAGAAAACGGTGTTTGTAAAAGGAAAACATGCGTCTGCATCCTGCAAGAACGTTTTCCAAGCAGGGATAAAAAAATTGAGTCAGTATCCTAAGAAGAATGGTTTCCTAAGACAGGGTAAAGCTTGAGTCACATCCTGCAAGAACGGTTTCAAGACGGGATAAATTTTGAGTCACCCCCCAAGCAAAACGGTTTAGTAAGACAGGGTAAAGCTATGAGTTACATCCAAAAGAATTTTCCTAAGAGGATAAAGTTTTGAAAACAAAGGGGCAAAAAGGGTTTTTAGTAAGACAGGGTAAACCTAGAGTCAGCATCCAAAGCAAGAGATGTCTAAAGAAAAGGGTTTTAAAAAAGATACATGGTTACAATAAAAGAAGCGTGTGAGGACGGTTTTTTAAGACTTTAAATTATGTTAATACAAAAAACATCAGAATCCACTTTTTTTGAAAAAGGGTTTAGTATATAATCGGTACGCAATCGTACAGTACTAGTGAGTTTTAAAATGTTTTTTTTGTTATTTATAGACAGTTTTAAATGTGAAAAGACCCTTTTTTTTTGTATCTCAGTAGTGGTATATTTTATAATTTCCCAAAGTATTTTTAAGTAAAAGTGGGTTTAGTTATTGAAGAATATATGCCGTTAACATTTTTTTCTAATTAAATAGAAACAAAATATTTAAATCTCCTTTAATCGATGTCACAAATCTTCAAGCTTTTTTGGTTTCAGAACATACTCAAAAATAATGTAAAAATTAAACCTTTTTTTGGATATACGTATATTTTAATATTTCTAATAAGATTGATTTTTGTATCCCATAAAATGATACTTTTGTTACTCTCCAAACTACAGATTTTTTTTTGGCCTTTTTTAATGACATTACAAATATATAAAATATTTTACACACAATATATAAAATGAGGTTAAAATGGTTTAATGAGTTACGATATTAACTTGATTGATGATATTTTAATATGATGAAATTTGATGGATAATTTTTCCCCCACAACACAAAAATGACAGAAATTTTTTTTGCTTTTCTACATAAAATTATTTTTAATAATTGGGTTTATTTAGAGAAAAAAAGTTTTGGTTCATTGCATGCGCAGGGATCTTTTGATATAAAAAAATTTTGAAGAATGTAGAATATTTCAATTGTATATGTATAAGATGCTAATTTAATATTAGGTCATTACTCCCAAATTTTTTCTAATTTTCCCAAGATGGGGGGTAAATTACAATTGGTTATTTGATTTTATCGTTTGGTAATATGTTTTCTTAGTGCCCCCGATTTATGATCCTTCTTTTTGGTTTACATTGTGAACCCTATTAATTTTAACACTCGTTTTTAAAAAAAAATTTAAACATTTTTATATTGGGCGCCATTTTCAGTATTTTTTTTTTATGTAATTTGGGTTGGATAATGGATATCTCAGAAATTACTGGTAACTACCAGTAAGAATTTTTTTAAAAAATGTATGAGAATTCCATGTTAAATTATTATGGATTAATAAGTTAACCAAATTTGCTCTTTTGGTGAAATCTTTTTTTTAAAGAGATTTAATTTATTTTTTCCCACTTTTGTTAAGATATTTATTTCCCCAAAAAAGTGATAAATCTGGAAAAAACGTAACAAATATTTTCAAAAAATAATGAAGTGGGTAACGAATTTTTACCGAGTGGGTCTTAGGTGTGAATTTCAACTGAGAGACATAACGATAAATGTGTTTTTAAAGGTAGTAAATTTGAATTTTACTGTTTTATTTTTAAAAACGATTTCGCATTTTTTTATATCCGTCAGTAAAAAATCATAAAATCGATTTTTTTGACTTTTTTTTAATTTTTTTTCGCCCCAAAATTTATTTGTTTACTACTTTCAATTTTTTTTAAAATTTTTTTTTTCCACCTTTTTTAAATTCCTCACATTCAATTTTTTTTCTTGGTATTTATTCTTTTGCGACGTTTTTCATAAAATTTAAATAAATTTCTTCTTATTCCACTTTTTTTAAAAAATTTTAAATTGTTGTAATTCTACAGTTTCATTACTTTTTCTTTCAGTAATATTTTTGATTCTTCACAACCATTTTTTGGCGTCAAGCGGCCATTTTGAAAAAATTAAATTCTTTTGCCCCGATTTATTTTTTTCCGACCGATATTTTTTATTTTTCCCTTAATGCAACTCCCTTGTAAAAATATTCTTTTTTCGTGTTTTCACAAAAAAAAAACATGAATCTATTTTGCATATATAACTTATAATTTTCTTTTCCGTTTTTTGACACTAGAACTTCCGGGATTTTGATCACCTTTAAACGTCCATCGGTGCCAATTTTGGGACTACCTATAAAATATTAAAATAAAATCACTTAATAATTGCAGGGCTACTGTCCAGTAGAGCTTAGTTTTAAGATTTTAATAATATTTCATTTAATTATCCTATATTATGGCTCATTATATCATAAGAAAACCGACATAGACATTATGTTTCGCGGAGTTTGTTGAACCATTGCTTTGTAAACTTTTAAGACTTTCTGGGTTTTAACTCAGGAAACCCCAACAGTGGCGGCGAGACCTGCTTAATGTAGGCAAGATACTTTTCCCGCGAAGCCCTTCTAGTGGCGTCAGAAGAGGGTTTATAAAAGAAAAAAAAAATTTTTTATGCATAACAAAAAACCAAACTTTTATCATACTTCTGTGTAAAATTAAACAATTATAAAAAAAACAATTAAAAAAACGAAATTTTCTGCTTTAATTTTTACTGAAACCCTTTAAATGATTGTGTGTGTGTGTGGTTCGAAATTTATCTTTAAAGGGGAAAACGATAAAAAAATTAGGGGGGGTCAAGTTTTGATGTAATAGAGTACTTTTTTAAAACCCTCATTTAATTCAGGAATGGCCAAAAATTTCGATAAAACATTTTTGAAATTTATGCTTTTTTTAAATTTTTTCCCCCAAAAGGAGTTTGGTTGATATATCGTCTGCATACTGCGCGAGGTCTGGGTTCAATTCATCGGTCAATTTTTTTTTATTTCATTTAATTATTTTTAAAAAATTTAAAAAAACTTATTTATATGAAAGGTTTATTAAATATTAAATGATATTTTATGTAATTAATTTTTTTATTTTATAAAATAAAAAAATTTAACTATATAAATATTTATATTAAATTTTATAAATATATTTTATATTAATAAAAAAATTTTTTTAATAAAATATATAATACATATTAAATTATTTATCATAAAAATTTGTTACAAATAGTTTAATAATTTAAATAAAATATAATAAATAAAATATTATATGTAATATAAAATAATTTATAAAGTATATTATTATTAAATTAATTATTTTATAATTAATGTAATAAAAATATGTCTTTTTTATATATTATTAATTTAATTCTTTTATAATTTTATAAAACATTTAATAAGTCCTTTTTAAATAAATTTAAATAATTTTAAAAAGTTTATTTAGTTAATTTTTAAAAAATTAAGAATTATTTCAATAATAAATTTAATAATACATTAATTAATAATTTTAATAATAAATTAATAATCATTTCAATAATAAATTAATAATTTTAAAAATAAATTCATACTTTTAATAATAAATTAATAGTTTTAAAAATAAATTAATAATTTTAATAATAATTCTTATTAATTATTTTAATTAAAAATTATTTTAAATAATATAAATAATAATTATTTTAAATAATTTTAATTATTAATAATTTTAATTAATAGCTATTTTAAATATTTTTATTAATAATAATTTTAAATTTTAATAATAAATAATTTAAATAATAATTTTATTTTATTGTTTTTACTTTATAAAATACAAAATAATTACATAAAATATCATTTAATATTTAATAAACGTTTTATAAATAGGTTTATTTAATTTTAAAAATAATTAAATGAAATGAAAAAAAAATTGACCGATGAACAGAATTCGATTCATGACTGAGCATAGTATGCAGACGATATATCAACCAAGCTACAAACCGTTGAGAGAATTGAAATTTAATTGTATAAAGCTAAGCATGAATTTCGAGGCTTTTTCTCCGAATTGACTGGCCATTCGGCGGAATTACAGTGAGGGTTGAAGACCCTAAAGGAGTGCTACTATTACACCAAGTCTCGACCCGAAATGAATATCCTTAGTCGTGCCCTCTCCTTGTTAGAATTATTGAGGAACTTTTAAAGCACTCAGCCATGTTTTAGGAGTCAGGGAAGAGTGTTTAAAATATTGGGGTCTGTGATGTCAAGCTAATACATAAAGATGATCCGCGGAGATCAAAAGCTTAAGAACCACTTGCTATATAATAAATAAATGTATGCATTAGTACGTCACGAATGTATAAGAAAACCGAATCAGTCTTCAATCTGAAAAAATTTTCAGAATTCTGATCGTGCCAGTTGATGCTGAACGATGATAGTATCAGTAATTTGTCAACATTTCCATAGACTGCCAGACAGAAATTCAATCACATTTCATTCATAGGGAACATTTTGACCTCATCCATTTGCTTTGAATACCTGGCGTGATAAAACTATATAAAAAGAGATAAAAGCTTTATTATTAAAAAAAAACATTAATCATAATGAATGAGCAATAAAATTGAAAACTCATTACTTTTCACTTTTTTTCTTATGGTTTAAAAAAAAAAAACTTTTAAGAAAGAAAACATCATTGTTCTTCGATTCGATATGTTTCCACAAATAAAAGGGAAAAGATTTGAAAAGATAAATTAGCACCTCTATAAAGGTTTTTAACGAAAATAAATATTCTTTTCGATGAAAGTGATTAATTAATTCCTTTTTCAGTCGTTTTTTTCCCTTTTTAATCAAAAAAGGGTTCAACTTTGGGATCTATTTTATTTCTTTCAACACATAACTTTTTCTAGCTTTTAATTATTTCTATTCTGAAATGTTTAAAACTTTGAAATTAATTGCTTTCAAAAGTGGTTTTGCTCACGCCTAACAGAACAATTTCAAGAATTCGAAGGCTGAAAAATAGTTTTCGATTTCGTTTTTGATTATTATAGAATATGAGACGTGAAGAATAAGTAAAAAAACAGAGAGACGAATAATTTTTTTTGATAAAAAGAAACTTATTCATTCAGTGTTACAAATAAAACTATTGCGTTGGTGCACAAGTATGAGGCTTTTTATTAACGTGTTGTATTTTGATAAAAATTTGCAATATTTTACAAATTTATGAAGGAAAATATTCTTTACTTTTAAGGTTATAAAAATGTAGACCGATAATCATACTCATATTTGTCATATTATGCTGTACCACTTTGAGAAAGGATGGAAAGCAGCGCAATCATTTTGCTACATCCACGAACTTACAGCAGAGGGCTCAATAAGAGAAAGTCGGTACAGAGAATAGGGTTTGTCCGTTTCAAATCTAGCCGACATTAGCTTGGAAGTAGGGATTGCAATACCGGTATATCGGGAAACCGAATACCGGTATTTTGAGCCATATGGGCAATTTTGTAATACCAGTATTCACAAGTTTAAATACCGATATTTCGGTATTTACGAGAAAATTTTTTTAAATTGTCTCCACTATATGTTCAGAGATCATCAACATAGTAAAATAGAATACTTTTTTGTTTTTGTGTCTCCCTAAAGGGTGAAATTAATTAGAAAGTGAATATAAAGTTGCATCAGACAATCCAGAGAAGAGATAAAATATGTGAATCATCCAAGGAGGCAAGCCAATACTATCCTATTACAGCTCAGAGAGATACTGTGCACGCGTAGGATCCGTAGTCTGATATTCGTATCTGTGACAACAAAGCTGTAGTTGCGAAAAAAGTGCATAATATTTCGATATTTTTTAAATTGATGAGTTTGTTATTCACACTGTATTTGCATATCATACTTTAGGGTTCAAAATATTCTTCAAATTCCTTATGTATATACTCATAAATAATAACCCATAATAATGAATAAGAATTACTTTAAAGATAACAAAGAATCAGTTGATAATTCTTCGGTTTGGTTTCACTATTTATACCAGAATATCGCGCATTTTAAAAGTACATCACGCATTGCTAACAGTACCACCAATTAGCGTAGATATCGAAAGAGTGTTTTCGACAACTGGTAATTTTTGCACAATATTACGTTCCAGGCTTAATGACAGTACAATTGATGCATTGTGTTTTTTAAGATCACACTTCAAAAATTTGCAATAGTACCACAGTCTGAATAGTGATATTTACACTTTTTTTCTGATTTAAGGTATCCGACTACGTTTGGAACCATGATTTTGAAAAGCGTGTAAATGGATAATATTTATGATATTTAGTGTCACTTAGATTAGAAAGCGTATATAAAATTGTTTTAAGAATATTATGACAAAAAAGAATTATTTAAATACAATATTTTGGTAAAAAAGGAAAGAATAACCTTTTTCCCAAATGTTCTCCTTTTGTAAAAAATGCTTCTATTGTATTAATATTTTGCCTGTATTCAGCTCAGACCTCTCTACAGAGGCTCAACTAGAATTTTTGAAACGCATAACTTGGAAGTCGGTTTATCCATGTTTTACGAAAACATAAGGGAGAAATTTTAAGAAAATACGCCGATAATTATTTCAAATGGTTGTAACTCTGAAAATAATGTGAGTTTTTCAAAAATCATAGTTGAACCTCTGTACAGAGGTCTGAGCTATATTCAGTCAAAATATAATTATAATAGAAGCATTTTTCACGAAAGGAGAACATTTTGAAAAAAGGTTATTATAAGTTAATTTTTTGCCGAAATATTGTATTTAAATAAATGTTTTTGTCAAAATGTCCTCAAAACAGTTTTATACATGTATTCTAATCTAAGTGACACTAAATATCATGAAAATTATACGTTTATGTGCTTCTTTAAAATCATGGTTCCGAAAGTAGTCGGATACCTTAAATAAATAAGAAGTTCCTTTACTTTTCGGGGATTCCTTATATACCGTTATAATTTATAAGTTACAAATTATTTTTGTGATATTTATACTCTCTAATAAAATTCTGGCAAATAAAATAAAGAAACACCTGTGTTTTCTTTCTTTTTCCAAAATTTATACTACCGGTATTGAAACCGGTATCCCGGTACTAAGACCTAAAAAATACCGATTACCGGTATTGAACTTTTGGTCCAGTATTGCAATCCCTACTTGGAAGATAAGCCAGGAAGAGTTCGACCATCGAATTTCGACGGCGAGGCACTTTTGGCAGCGGTGGAAGGGGATGAAAGCTTAGCAACTCGAATGCTGGCTGCGAACTTCAACGTTGACCCTTTCAACCATCTTTCGTGGTCTCAAAATGCTTGGAAAGGTATGGAAATTAGCTGGATGGGTCGGTCCTGAACTTAGCGACAACGATAAAGCTGAACATGTCCGAATTTTCATTGATTTGTTCAGCCAGCTCTGAAAGCTCTTGTCACTGGGGATGAATCAGAGCTTCTCTACAAAAAACTAAAAAGATCTGAGTTTCGCCAGGAGTCTCACCAAAAGGATTAGAGAAAGATGTGCGTTGTAAAAAGACAATGAGGTGTGTTTGTTGGGACAGAAGCTACTCTATTGTCTTCCAAGCAATTGGGAAACAGTGGTGACTAAGCTCCGGATTAATCATTTAAGAATGTTACTGTTGAATTTTTATGTTTCCTTTTTCATAGGAAATGGTATTCAAGAACGCCTGATAACCATGCACCAACCCAATAAGCAATTGTTTATAGATTTTGAAGGTAATCAATGCATTCACACTCTAAGAAAAATTAACCAGTTATTTATTGCTTTTTTCTCAGTCACACTGACCTCTTGACCGAAACATCTGCACTTGCACTCCAGCGCATAAGGTCACGAAAGCTGAGATAGGCGCAGTAGGCATAGGCCCCCCATGGGCTGTTACCTCACTGAGTTCAGTTCTCAGTTCTAAGCTGAATTTTTTAAAACATGTTTTCATATATTTTATATACAATATTCACTTTCATGCCAATAAAATTACATTTTTTTTTTTAGCTCCGCCTGATTTGTATACTTTTCTTATTTTGTATATTTTTCTCGAGTATATTTTTATCAATTACTCTATTTCTACCCAAACTTATTCAACCTTCAATGTCAGTGGGCTTCACGAGGGCTATTCGTAATTTTTAATAACGTTAGAGTGACCAGGATAATACCTTAGCTGGTATTCCACTCTTCTAAGCATCCCCACCACACCAACGTTAGGATTTCTTTGAGCTACGACAAAGATTTTACGGACATCAATTCCTCTATGCGGTGGTTCTTTAGAGGCAATAGGACTCAAACTCACAACATACCTCCCATAAGTCCGTAGCAATGAACACTCGGTTACAGCGGCCATTTCAAATAACAGGAAAGAAATATGGACAATTCTAAAGATTGCTTGGTATTTGGATTAGAATGATTTCAGTATTCGACATTATTGGTAGGAGTGTTTCAAGAATAAAAAACATTGATATGATTAAGCCATCGAGTGATATAGACAGACGAAACTCGAATACAAAGTAAAAACCAGATTGATTAATTATCACAGCACCTAATTCATCATTATCAATAATCCACTGAAACATCAATTATTTGTAGAACAATTAATCCATGGACAATTCAAAATAGGGAGTCTAATTTCATGGTTTTCAATCACAAACTATAACTCCCCTGTGTTGAATTAGAGTTAAAATATAAGTTTACAGAATAATTTAAAAATTATAGATGTTTTGTTGTTTTTTCGCGGGATCCTCTCTCAAAACATTCCTAAAATCTAACAGTTAATATGGTCTACTGAAGCAAGTGTCATAAAATTTTTCTAATACCTTGAGTTTACTTTGCTTTGGGTATCATGCGTGTATGTGAATCTTACTGTTTTCTATTTAGTTATTATTCATTACCGAAATTACCAGTGGCGTAACGGAGAATATTAGGGCCGCCCTGCAAAGTCAGGTTTTAGGCTCCAACCCAGATCTTACAATGGATAGCCAAACTATTTTGGGACCTGTATAGTCCTCCCCCCCCCACGGACATTGACGGCTTATGAGACATTGCTACCAAATAAATCAGACGAAATAATAGTTTTGTTGTCACAGCGTGACTAATCTATCAGCGTTTTTCCAGATAATAAAACTCTTGGGGAATTTGGGTTTTAAAATTAATATATTAAAAACCCTTTCCCCGAAGAAGAAGAGGGAGTATGTAAATTAAGACATGTACATAAAGATAAACTTCTAGAAGGAGAGAGAGTTGGGCTGCTAACGGATAGAGTGATTGAAAACGGGGGAATGAGTACTTCGTAGCTTATTTGTTTAATATTAAAGTTGACGATTTGGTCAACTATAGATTAAATTTGATTAGGTCGCTTGGAATTGGAAGATGTATTGCCTGAACGTAAGTGATCTGATTAATTAAGACTTCTCGTATCTCGCTCTCTGCTTTCCGTATTTAGTAGTTGGTGCATCTCTTAACTTGGTTAACAGAATTTGTGCTGTTGTTCATAATAGTAAATAAGTTGAAGTTATTTTGAATATGGCTAATATTCCTTCCAACTCTCCCACACTAATGGACGTCGTGGGGTGACCATTACAACATTTCTACACTTCAAGACCATCCATAGTTCAAGTAGAAAATAATATTTTGTACCCCAAATTTTATTTCCTTTTAAGAACTTTTACCGAAATATTCTCACTTTTTTTATAAAAGCTAAAAAACCCCTTTGTATGGGTAATTTCTTAAAATTACGATACTGAGTATTAAATCGAACCAGGTTTCATATCTTCACTTAGTGTGGTGATGAGTTGTAATCAGGATCTATCAGTTGCTCTTTTGATTGATTGATTGTTTGCATATGTCACACTTCGAAAAAATATGAAAGTTATTAGAAAGGGATCATACAATTTTGAATCATGGTCATAATCAGAATTTACATACAAGGGGTGTTCAAATGAAAAGGCACGAAACGACACTGTGGGCACAAATGAAGATTGTTCAAAGTATTCATCATAGGCCTGAGCACAATAATCACATTGATTAACGAGACAAGGATTTTTTTGCCCCGAAATCCCCAGCCATGACAATTTTCCCACAACCCCCCTTTGAGTTCCCATCCAATTTGAAAAGCTTCCTTTTCAGATGAATTTTCAAGGGACCAGCACATGGAAATCGCAGGTTGATATGGCCAGACTGTAGAGCGGGTGGTCAAGTTATTCCTTTTTGAACTTAGCTAGTACCACGTGTATCCCCCCGGAAACGTGTGGACGTGTGTTATCATGGAGCAGAACCCACCCCCGTGGCGATGAATAGCGGCCTGTTTAATAAATTCTGCTGTCAGAAATCAGATAACGCTTTACTGCTTTTCAATCGTCAAATATTCTAATTATAATGTCATCATGTCCTTAAACACACTGCCGAATCAATTGGATGGCGCTCTTTAAAAGAAACTGGTCTGTCCTGTGTATGCGAATGCCCGCTGTGACGTTTGATATGAATAACGGTAGCGTGATACTGATTAATTTAAATATTGAGTTTATTTACGTCACAGCTATTATTTACAGAATTATACATTGATGTTATTTAACTTATTAAAAAATTATTAGAGTTCAAAACAGTTGTTTGTTGGGGGCCCTTTTTGGCGACCGCCCCCCAAAGTTCGAACATCATCCCCTTTTGCGCGTTGCTTCCCTTCAAGGTGGTCAAAAAATTTCCCCCCACTGCCCCCTTCCCTTTTTTCCCCGGGATCAGGGGCGGCACTTTTACATCTCTGTTTGCATCCTGCCAACGACGGAAAAGGGTCCATCGTGATGTCAAAAGGTCTGCAGGTGATCCAAAATGGTGCTACTCAATAATTCAAAGTTGCACTTGTGTCTCTGCACTTGGGGTGATCATTTCCACAAAGACGCCGAACACAGCTACGAGACGAAGAGAAAGACGTTACACCGCGCATGCTCCGATTCACGCCGGAGACTCTATTCGCCTATCTAGGTGTCTCGCTACATTTTCCCATCACGGCATAGGCAAATATGTAAACAGCTACGTTGTAAGGACGTTTCAGACCTTTTCATTTGAACACCCCTTGTATAAACATCTTCGCATTTCAATAAAAACACTCTTTTGAATAATTATTTTTAACTTATTAATTGAAAGTCTCTACAATATTGTTGCAAAATTATCTGTGAGCTGGATAGAACCTCTCGATATGTAATAGTTTAACTGAAACGTCAAAAACTGAAAGAATTTTTTTTGCGTTACAAGTAGTTGATATGACAAATGATGGCATGAGCTCGTAATTTCTTGGTTTGGTATATTCTTAAAGATGACATTACTTTTCCACTGCCGATAAACGTTACCATGGAGCTCAAATGTCTTCCTTTATAAAAACGTATGGAGATATGGGAAGCAATACTTATTCTACAATGTTGCAGTGATTAGGGAGTGTAGGAAGATCCTCTAATCAAAGCTATACTTCACACCTTTGATTTTGATCTTGTCCAATTGTTTTTTTGGAAATGAAAAAATATCTCCCAGTAGAGCACAGTGGGAGAAGTGGAGATTCAAACTCCGCCCATAGACAGATTTTTTTTTTTAAATTTAACCCGTTTGATGAAAGTAGTCTGTGTATACCTATTGTATTTCCTCATCTAACTTATTATCAGAATTTTTTAATGGAATTAGTTAGCCTTAGTATTTCTAGTTCCCCAAACTTAAGCATTTAAAGGCTTAGCAAGTTTAAAGTCATTATATGTTGACTTTGAGCATGCAAACTTTTTCCAGGGTAACCAGGTTATCTATAACGATCTGAAAAATTCTCTTAACTCGACTCAGTCAATAATCTATTACAAAAATGAAAAATCAATACGAATTCATTTAAAAACGCCAATATAGTTAATATGATCCAATTATCTAAAGGAGTATTAATATTGCACGTCAACATTTTCATTGAAACAAATTACGAACAGGTGTTTTGTCTTAGAGGAAGAAATCAATTGTTACCACGAGCTGAATAAACTTTGTTTAATAATTCAGATATCATAGTATTGAACAGTTTCTAAGAATCAATAGTAAGAAAAAGGAATGCGTCTACTGTATTTCAGGTATTTTAAAACCTTTAAACTGCGGGGAGCTCCCTTTTCCTTCTGTGTTAAATTTTATTATAAGTAATCAAATTTCCCAAAAAAGAAACATTAGTGTATTTGAAAATTGTATTTTTGTAAATAATTTTTGCCCAAAAACGAAAGGCAGTTTTTTGGTAAGAAGGAAACTTTTTCCCGTTTTGTCATTTTTTTTATTTTTAAAACTGTTGTTCTCTTTTTTCATCTAATCATAGTACGTAATTTTATATAATTCAAAGTTTGTTTAGCGAGGAAATACCTTCTCTATTGGATTAAAATATCCAACTTTTAAAATTTAAGGTTTTTTTAAAAAATTAACAAATTTTCTTATGTTTTTTAATTTTTAGGCCATCTTAAGTTTTATAAAATTCCAAGTTTTTTTTTTTTCCATTCACTAAAAAAACAAAATTACAAGAGACTTTGTAAAAACAGATGCAAAAACTTTACATGAAAAAATTTAAAATGCGGGTTTTTCTTCCCAAATGTATTTTTTTTTCCCAAAAAACCCCAAACGGGGATAACTATTACTCAAAAAGTTTTCAAAATCATTTGCTGAAATTTTTTGTGTATATTCGGTATAACAGTAGAAATGTTTTAACTTTCAGAATTATCAATCACTGTTTTATTACGAAATTTACAGTGCCTTTAGTGAATGTGTGTGTAATCACTGTTTCTTTTAAGCAATTTCATATATTAACTAAGACAAAGTGCTGTAGTTTTTGTCAATACTAAAAATTGAAATATCTCTTATCCTAAAGGTCATTTCAAAAAAAGTAATAGCAAAGTAATTTAAAACAAAAAATTTAAAAATGGGGGAATTTTTTTAATAAATACTTTGTACAGAATGGGACCCATTTATGTAATTTTTTGTCAATTTTTACCCATTTTTTCACATTTTAGTAGTAAAATTTATTTTTTCTTCTTTTAAATTTTTGGGCCTTTTTTTTTCTTAAAAAGTACCAAATAAATCTAAAACCACAAAAATTCCCAATTTTATTTTTTTTAAAAAAAAATTTTCGCAAGTAGTCGCGGATACCTTAATAACAGCACATTAAGCTGTATAAATAATTGGAGTTTTTTATATTAAAATATCATTAAAAATAAGTTTTACTGAAATCATTTTCCCAAAAAATAATTACAAATCAGTTTTAATGAAATATTTTTTTAAAAAAAAAATTCTAAAAAGTAAGATTTATTAAAAAAAATTATTTCTATTTTTATTTATTTTATATTCTTTCAAAATATTTGATTATTCAAACGAAAACTTAAGCAAATTTTGTCTCCTTGTTACGAAACTCCTTGTATGCATATTAATTAATAAATACTTTTAAACACACTCACAAATATAAATTTTTATATTCGATCATATTTACTAATTTTTGGCTCTTAGAGGATTTAAGTTATCATAGAGCTTTATATTTAAAATAACACAAAAAAATTTCGAAAGCCGTAAAAGTTATTTGAGGATATAAGTAGCATTGCCATATATTTGACTCAGATTAACAGTTTTTTGCTTAGAAATCAGGTTAATTAATTAAACTTTTAATTCTGAAGAACCTTCTTACATTTTAATAATTGTTAATTTTCTCTTTTTTGTTAATAGTTTTCCCCATTAATTATTGTTATAATTTTTTTATCTTAAATAAAGCTTTCAAATGATTTTCTTAACTTTTATAAGAACTTTTAGTTCTTATTTTATTAAGAAATAATTTTTATTTACTTCATATAGAACACATATTTACCTTTATGCGAAATATGTTGACACAGTTAAAATATACATATAAAAATAATAAACACCTTAAAAAATTTGATTCTAAGATCCTGCGACATAGCCATCCTGTGATGACTATGTCGTTCCGGTTCTACGTAAGCTAGAGGTGTGGGATTATCAAAATGATGAGACATAGTAGTTCTTAATACAACTTTTATTAAGAATAACTTATATTACTTAAATTCTAATTTGACAATTTTAATTAAAGTGAGAGTCAACACCCAATTAAACCCTGTATTTAAGTCAGATCACGCAACTAGATCCTTTATCTCAATTATAATTAATAATACGATTCATCTAATTACTTATATCAAATATTACCTTTTGCAGATCTCCTTCCTTTACCTAAAGAACGATATCTATAAATTCCCTTTATATGCGATGATTCCAACTTCTTTATCTAGGACTTCTATTCTTTCCAAAACTATCGGACTGCTAACTCTTGATCTGCAAGATTTCACACTAAGCTATCTTAAACTTGTCACGCTAATGATCAGAATAATTCCACACTAAATTACTTTTCCTAAGCTTGCCACGCTATATCTTGTATCATCAAAGCTTCTTATCCTTTTATAGTATATCTCATTTAAGCATATATCTTTTGTTTATCTTCTTGGGTTGGAAAAGCGGCTATTAATCGTAGCCGTCAAAGAATTATGTGAGGCTATGTTAGCAGAAAGACGCGAGAGACGTCACAACCCCCTCCAAGAAGAAAACGTGATTTACTTGGTATGGCTCCTCAATGCCCCTAATAAATTACGTCTAAATTTCTATTTCTAAATTTCTTCGCTTTCGAGTTTTATTTAAATTCTTAATCTTAAATCCTCATTTTAACTTTCTTTATACTCCAATATTTATCTTGACCTTTAATTTTCATTACAATTTTAATCTTAGAATTAAATTTTAATATTCAATTTAAATTTGGGAACCGTGACAATAAATTTTACTCCAATAACTAGGCCAACATTAATAATTACTGTTTAATTTATGCCCACTCTCACTTTTAACATTCAATTACTTAAAATATTTTATACACTTAAATTTTTCTAAAAAAATATTCTGGGTGCGCAGATCCAATCTTTGAATCTAACACTGCATATGGAGCTGGAACTTCCGCTCCCTTTCTTGTTGAAGCTATACCTCATATCTTTTCAGGATTTTCTGTAGTCAAGCCTTAGTTTGAAAACTTTTGAGTCTCTCTATTTCCATAATATCAATCAATTTCTCATACAATTATATATATTATTTATATATCACAATAAATTTTCATCTCCATCCCCACATCTGGTTTCAAATAAAAACTCCCAATGAGGCAAGTGCAGCGTCGGTGCTATATATTGTTAGTGCCTTGACTACGCCGCGTTTCCCTGAACCAGATGCCTCATAATACATAACAATACAACAAACATATATATATACACATATACCACAAACATTTTTCAATAAACTATTATAACAAATAAAAAGGAATTTTCGCATCTCACGAAGTCATACATCGAAGCAAAACAAATGTGTGATTACAAATGTTTTCCAGAAAAAATTTTAACAAGTCAAAAGTTCCAAAATTAAATAAAACACTCATTGTAGTGTTTGACTTGGCTTTATAACTTTTAAGCATCATCCTGAGACTTCTTCTTGCAATAAATCTTCCCGACCACTTGTTGGAAGATCATAAAAATGAAACAATACAACCTGATTTTTTATATGTTTTCTCCAACCATCACGTCCAACGATGAGGTGCCACCACTCTTCTTTCCTCGGTTGTACTGAATTTCTTGCTGTAGGGCTTGGTGTAATCTCCTTGTCGTCCTTTCCCTTGACTTCCTGTCTCCTTGGTTGGCTCGGGGGTTCTTCTGTTCTCCGCCGGCCTTAAGTTGTATCTTTTTGATTCATCTGGAACTTCTGTGCATTCTTTTGTTCTTTTCCTGCTTCTAGAAATAGTACTGGATGACATTTGTCTTTTATTATTATTATTGGGCCCCTTTCTTTGCCACTTTCTTGTGGTCCACTTGCCCCGACACACCTGATCTTTTAATACCTCTACATTCCTAAACCTTTTGTTTTTATTTTCATTCCCAAATGAACTAGGTAGTGATCTGACCAGTGATTTGTTTTATGGGTCCTCTGTATTTTTATATTGATTTGATTGGTTACCAATCCCTTTTGCCTCTAACTTACGTTTCACCGCAGATTTTTTCTTTCCCATATTGTGACTCATTTAATCTTTTGATGTAGTTTTTCCGAAGTACGAGTTTCCTGACTTGATCTTATACCATTTGGGGATACCTGTTCCTAATTCGACCTCGCTGTCTCACATTTCCCCTATGAAGATATACTCTTATTTGATCTACGTTAACTGTTAATCTTTTTCCTGATTTACATTACAATATTATTATAATTTTAACTTCTAAGACTCTATAAGGTCCCTCAAATTTTGTTTAAATTTCTAGCACATACTTTGTTAGCTGCTGAATCCCAGGTGTGTTTCTAATAAGACCCAACTACTTTTTATTTTTATGTCTTTTTCTACGTCTATTATAATATTTTTCCCACCTTCCTGTTTAATTTTCGTACTTAGTCTAGCTTTCTCTCTTTAAAGTTTTTCTCTATATTTTGAATTTTGAATTTTGAACTCTTCCCGATATCATAACTAGTTTTGAAATGGTGTAATCGCTGACCTAAAATAATTCAGCAGGTGTTTTTCCCGTTGTTTCATTCACCGCTGTACGAAATAGCGTAAGCAAGCAAACTCACGTAAGAATTGATCCCAAGTATCGTGTTGATCATTAACATACTTGCAATCATTTGCACTATATCTCGATTAACCTTCTTTTCAGTCCGGATTTGCTTGTGGTCGATATGCAACAGTCTTCACATGCCTTATGCCTAATCTTTCACTTAAGTGCTCTCAAAAATCTCGGATATAAATTGTTGGGGACCATTATCACTTTATTAATTTTATTGGAGCTCCATAACGCTATATAAAGTTATCAAAAAAAAAATATCCGCTATTATACGAGATGAGGCCTTTTAGAGGTATACTCTCAGCCCATTTGTTGAAATGATCGGTTACTAAAATATAGCGGTTACGTCTTATTCTCGATATAGGATACGGCCTAATAAAATCTAACGTGTCACTATCTCATTCGGATAATTCCTGATATACCTGATTTAACCGACCAGCTGGTAACGCGTTTTTTATAGTTATTAACTTGGCACATATGGGTAGAGACATACGATTAATGAATTTTCTCATGTACGGGAAATAACAAACGTCCCGGAATTTATGATACGTTTTAAATCTGCCTAAGGTCCAGCGATTGGCTTGTCATGAAATTCTCTCATTATTTCCTCATTCCTCCTTAAAGATTTTGGGATCGTATACACGCATTTCACCTAATGACGTTAGTGTGTTTCGCATAAAATAACAACTTCAAATTAAACGGAAATCAAATCTACCCCTCACATATCGTTGCATTAACCGAGTTATCTTCCGGTTTCTAAATATCTATATATATGACCCAATTCTGGGTCATTTTTCTGTCTCCGTTATTAATTGTTCCCGCGAAGTAAGTACTTCAAATCCCCTTACTATGCACAATTAATTTTATCACCAATTATACTTCTAACGGGATTCCTTGAAAGAATGCTAGCCACTGCATTTTGAGTTCCCGGTCTATGTTCCCATTCTATATATTGAATTCTGCTAACTTGAGTGCTGCCCATCTAATCATCCCTACTCGACAAATTTTTGCCATGTTAGGCGTGTTAATGTGTATGTGATCTGTTATTACCCTAATGGGTAATATTCTAAATATAAAATTTAAATTTGTTCAACGCCCATACTACTGCTAGACATTCTCTTTCGGTTACTGTATAATTCCTCCCTCTGCGTTGTTCAGTGTACGTGACGTCACAGGTCTGTTTTGTTGGTTAAGTACTGCTCCTAAACCAATCGAACTGGCATCTGTAAATAACTCGGAATGGCTCCTGAAAGTTTAGTACGTAAACTGGTGCTTTTGTTACCGCCTCCCTTGACCTCTTCGAATGCCTTTTGTGCTTCATTGACCAGACAAATTTTTTAAATTTTGCTAGTGATTATAAAGGGTTTCACAAATATCCGCATACTTTAATAAATTTCGCGTACCACTGGGACATACCTAAAAACTTGACACCTTCTTTTGAGTTACGGGCGGTTTCATCTCTTGTATGAAGCTCTAACCTTTGTCTCATCCGTTTTAATTCCTTCTTTACTAATAATTAATCCTAAATATTTCAATTCATCGCACCCAAATGTACATTTTTCCTTATTTAATGTCAATCCTGCATCCTTTAACAACGAAAAACTTCCCTTTAAATAAGTGTTCAACATGGTGAGTGAAATGCATATACGCAATAATAACGTCGTCCATGTAAAACACTCACAAACCTCCCTAATACCGGTTTTGTGGATTATGTCAATTGCTTGCTGAAAATTGGGAGCTGCTCCTGATAAACCGAATGGCATCCGCTTGAAAGCATAAGTGCCACTCTTTACTATGCGGCTGTCTTAACTATATCGCTGGGGTTTCTACTGCCATTTGAAAGTACCCACTTTAGATCAAGAGATGACATTATTGTTGTATATGGTATGTTCCAGCACACAAATCATCTATTAATCTGTAGCGTATCGCGGATACTTTGTGATCGAATTTAATTTTCTATAGTCTACTGCAAATCTATATGCTTCCGGATTATCTGGTGGTAACCCATTATTTTTTCTTGCATATAACAACACAACAGGTGACGCGTATGGGATTGAATTGGAAATCACCGTTTCCTCTTTTGCAACATTTTTGTATGTGAAAATCTATTATTGCTTCTTGCTTAGTGCGATCATACCTATATGGCCTTGGAAGCTACTGGTGGGTTATCTCCCCGTGTCAATTTCATGGTATGCAAAACATGAGTAAGACCTGGTTTGTCTGGAAAATAACCCTTTAAAACTACACAAACAATTTTTGTAGTTTTTGTTTTTCTACCTCCCCAATTTTGTCTTAGATAAATTCATTCTCAACCTTTTTCCTCTTTAATTGTTTAACCACCTTTTATTTATTTGAGAATTGGAATTTTCAACCATTTTGATCAAAAATCTTAATACGATTCTAAAGCAATATGAAATCGGGATACCAGAATACATGGGTATTCTAAATTCAACACATGAAATGACCAATTTCTTTCGAATTGTCTGATCCGAATATTCACCCTTACAATCCCCTGTTTTGGCATTTCGCACCTTGTGCTGTTATTACCTGGGCTCAAGTGATTTTTAATTTGCTTATAGAAAAAAATATTTTCTATATACTTCTTCCTATTATAAATGATTGGTCGCTCCGTGTCCCATAGCGCTTAAAAATGTGTTTATTTAATAAAATAGGAAACGTAAAGTTCTACGGGTGATATACATATTTGAGAAAGTTCAATGTCTCTTAGTTTGACATCCCTTGAGGTTGCGATCATTAACCTTTACAAATATTTAATCGTCCCCAGGTCCTATCACCACGATTGGAAATTTTCACTCGGAACCCTGGCTCTACGTCCCTATTAATATTAATATTTCTGCCTCATTTCAAAATGAGTAACCCTGTTGTTAAATCTTTGATCATTATTATGAAACCTATTCCCTCTCGAACCCTATTATTTTGACAGCTATTTCTCGTAAAACCTCATTTCTACTGTTATTTGGTT
Organism: Trichonephila inaurata madagascariensis; assembly: GCA_019973955.1. Lineage (NCBI taxonomy): Eukaryota > Metazoa > Arthropoda > Arachnida > Araneae > Nephilidae > Trichonephila > Trichonephila inaurata. The sequence continues at coordinate 3,973 of BMAV01008870.1, read as the reverse complement.
CACGTCCTATTTCAGAATTCCTCCCAGTTTCGTACTAGCTAGCTCTCAAAATTAGGCATCCTCATGCATTTTGACCTCGTCTCTTTCGGCACACGTTCCGATAACCCCTTGCAATTTCAAATATCTTCGAATTTAGCCAAGACTTCTAAAGTTGTATCGTGTTTTGTACTGCGCACCTACATGAAGTCTTTGGATCTGTGGTTCGAGTCGAACTAAAAATATGATCCACTACCCTGCTTGGGACATTCCTAATTCTAAACTTCTCTATTTTAGGTAATCTATAAACGAAACTGGGGTAGGATCTTGATTTCTTCCCCGGGATGCGTGAATTGCGACTGTAGTTCTTTCTATTTTGGACTGCAGGCGGGAAAAGCCTTCAAGCATCTGTTTGAGCTGCGCAAAACTTTGGCTGTATTTTTGCACAACAAACAAACCAAATATCGAATACCAATCTTGAGCCCTTCCTGAGATGTATACCTTTTATGGTTACCATGACAGATTACTTGATTTCGCTAACTGCATGTTCTCAATCGACTCAATAAACTCTGCATTCACCTTCCGACCCTGAAAAGTGGCTACTCTATAGAACAGTACCACCTGCCATTGGCCCAAACCTGTACTATAAGTTCAGTTATTGCGACATAGCCATCCTGTGATGAGACTATGTCGTTCCGGTTCTACGTGTTGAGGTGGGATTATCAAAAATGATGAGACATAGTAGTTCTTAATACAACTTTTATTAAGAATCACTTATATTACTTAAATTCTAATTTGACAATTTTAATTAAAGTGAGAAACAACACCCAATTAAACCCTGTATTAAGTCAGATCACGCAACCAGATCCTTTTTATCTCAATTATAATTAATAATACGATTCATCTGCACTACTTATATCAAATATTACCTTGCAGACCCCTTCCCTTTACCTAAAAGAACGATATCTATGTAAATTCCCTTATATGCGATGATTCTCAACTTCTTTATCTAGGACTTCATTCTTTCCAAAACTATCATCACAACTCTTGATTCAAAAGATTTCAGCCACCAAGCTATCTCTAAACTTGTCACGCTATCGATCAGAATAATTCCACACTAAATTTATCTCTTGCTTAAGTTACTGCCATATCTAACATCAAAGCTTCAACCTTTTATAGTATATCTCATTTTACATATTATCTTTGTTTCTATCTTCTTGGTATTGGGTTGGAAAAGTTTCGCCACAATCGTGGCTTCGCCGTCAAAGAATATAGGGAGTTGCTAGCAGAAAGACGCGAGAGACGCAAGTCAGCCACAACCCAACTCATTTTTTCTAACAGAAATAATGATAAACATTAAATAAAATGTACTTTATTCTGTGAGAATACAGTTCTGGAGGCTTTTCAGAAATATAATATTATTCAAACTATGTCATAGAATCATATACTTTCGTTTTTTCTGTATAAATCTTTAAATTTAGTCACTTGAATTTATTTTTAATATTATGTATTAAATTAATTATGTATAATTTAATATTATGTATAAAGATCTAATTTCCTAATTAAATAAAGGAATTTATTGCAGAAAAAATGAGCGAGTTTATTTAAAATGATATATAGACATGCAATACGTATTTTTAAACATTTATCTTCGGTTCATTTATCAGTTTCAATTTTTAATTAGCTATTTTTTATTTAACATGTAGAATTTTTATTTGCTTTTGAAATAATTTTCATTTGCTACTTAAATGGTTGTTTTGACCTAAATTATTTATGAGCTTTGTATTTCATTCAGAATACTTTCAAATTTGGATAACCGATTTTTGCAGTAAACACAGTTTACAATAAGAAAAAATTCCACACCAGACTTTATTCGCAGCTAAACATTTTAACAACTTCTATAACAAAAGGGAATTAAAATTTGTTAGTTTTCACGTTTCAAAAATAATTTTGTTGTATTTTGTTCATCAAAAGAAAATCATATTCAAAGCATTTGCTTCATACTTCTGCATACTGATTTCATATTAACTATACACTTCTGCATACTGATGCTACATTTACTGTACATTCCTTCAACAGTGGTGCAAACAGGAATTTTTCAAAAGAAATTTCCACCATTCTCGCATTATATATCCCAGCTAAATGCATAACTAAAACCATTGAACTAAAATGCATAATTTATAAGTTATTGTTCGCATTAAAAACAAATCTTGAATGAGAGTCGCTTATACACTGGTGTGCAAAACTTAAGCAACAGGTAGGTTTATTGCCATAACTTCACGAAAAATCATCTGAGAGACATGAAATTCTGAAATAAGGGAGAGTATTATGTACGTAAAGGATGACGAAAGCATCGGTGCTGCAAAAAGGAATACAACGGATACGGTATGGAATCAAACAAAAACAAGCTTTATTGAACGCATAGTATCGTGACTCCTGATTGTCTATCCAACAGGAAGAACAACAAGCAGATGTTCCTAATATGGTATATCCCCCTCCCTTACTACAATGGTAGCTTTGCACCGTCTCCGCATACTCAGAACCAGCTGGTGAAACATTTCTTGAGGTAGGAGTGCCCATTCCTCAATAAACATCTGTTTGAGTTGTTGGTTGTACCCCGGATGATGTGAGCGTGTGGCAATACGTCTCCCAAAGCACCCCACACATGTTCGATGGGATTTAAATCTGGGGAGCACGCTGGCCAATCCATTCGAGTGATATCTTCACTTTCCAGCAGCTCCTCAACAGAAAAGAGTGCGATGTGGCAGTGCATTGTCATGCATAAAGATGAAGTCTGGGCCAGGCCCATCGGAAAAGATGCAGATGGGGAAGAAGTACCTCCTCACAATAGCGATCCCCGGTTACAGGCCCTCTGTCGAAAATGGGAAGCTCAGTTCCGCCGTTCGCATAATGCCAGCAGACAAGAACTCCAGGACCACCGTAACGATGTCTTCCCGATGTTTACTGGGATAAACCAGGTCCCGATCTCTCTCAAATCAAAACGCGTTGAGAATCGGTTCTGGTACTGAACCGACTCTAATCCGATGAGAACACGACTCCATTGATCAGTTGTCCGTTTTTGTGCTCTCTGTCCCTGTAAACGGTGGCTTCGGTGGCCATCTTTCAACGGGAGGCAGCGTTCAGGACGGCGGGTGAACAGGCCCCTTTGTGAAGGCGTTTGGCCACAGCAAACCGCTACACTTGTCAACCTGTTGCTGTACAGAGTTTCTGAACAATGGCGCTTGCTGACTGCTGTCGAATTTTTTTCGCCTGCAGGATGATATATCGGTCATCCCCTGCAGTTGTCGTCCTCGGGCGGCCACACCAACCTTTCTAACAGCTGTACCTGTGGTTTGGAACGCTTTCCAAGCGCGCGAAACGACACTTTTGTTGATTCCGAACTCTGCAGTTACACTGGTGACAGTACGTCCCTCCTCCAGCTTTCCGATCATTCTTCCACGTGTGAAGTCATCCAGATGATTTCTTCTAGCCATATTTCACGAACTGACTCACTGGCACTAGCAGAGAATATGGTGAATTGCGTCTCCGTCCTTCATTTCATTCTACTGTTGAGCAGCGCGCGCCGACATCACGCGTTTTGCGTACGCTCACATCGCTTCTGACGTTTTGTTCCTGATATTTGCATACGCATGACGTTTCTACTGACTTACGTGTTCCCTCTACTGATCCCCAGACCTCCTTTTCTGCAATTTCATGGCTATCTGCTAAATTTTTACATTGTTGCTTAAGTTTTGCACACCAGTGTATATACTTTTGGGAGTTATAAACAGTTAAAATTTCAAGAAAAAGCAACAAAAGTTTAGTTGAATAAAGTTAGTTAAATAAATCAGTACATCTTAAAAAATTTTCAAAATAGATTTTTTTTTAAAGTGGATCATCAGATAATCCGTTAAGAACTATATTTCATTATTCATTTCATTTCAGATTATTACTATATAAATCTGAAAAAAATAAATTTCCCAAAAAAATATAAATA
>BMAV01008869.1:0-21274 GCA_019973955.1 Trichonephila inaurata madagascariensis | reverse complement strand
GCATTTTGGGAAGTTTCTAGGTAAGAAAAAGTGTTGGGAATATCAATGAAACAGACTATTGAAAGAGGGGAAAATCCGAAACAGTTGGGATAACTATAAACTAATGGGAATTTCAAGAAGCACCATACATATTTTTGAAAATTTTTGTGCAAGAAAACGAAGTTTGGTAAGAATTATGATATGAAAAAATTGAACAAAGGCACGGATAAGAGAAACCTTTGGGGTTGCCCATTTGAAAGATGAACCTTAAAAAAGGATAATATTTTAATTTTTTACTTTTTTTTTGGGTTTTCGATACTTTCATAGAAATGCATTACCAAAGAGCAATAACTGAGTTCTACTAACGGGTTTGTTTTATGTATCTTTGTCCGGGAAGGGCCCCGCGAATAACACCCTTTTTTTTAAAATTATTCCGTATGTTGGTTTTCAATCCAAATTGGTGGGTTTTTTTTCAAAGTGTTTCATTTTTGTTACAGGAATTTCGGAAATGGAGACCGAAAAATTTTTGGGAAAATTTTGAGGCAACGGGTCACTTTGGTAATTTTTAGGAAAAAAAAAAGTGGGGGGATGTCACGAAACGGAGTATTGAAAGAGGGACGAACTTCAAAGAAAACAGTTGGGTATAATTTTTGAACTAATTAGAATTTAGACAAGCGTTATATTTTCGTGATCGCGTTTAATTTGGTCAGAAAACTAAGTTTGGGGAGAATTGGGCCCGGGTTTTTTTGAAAAATGGGTCAGGGGCTTTTCCCCCGGTCGGTTTTTTCGAAGGGTTTCATTAAAAAAAAATAATTTTACAGGTCATTAGTGAAACAAAAAGATTTAGTTTTTGGTGAAATTTCGAGTGAAATGGGTCACTTTGGTAAGTTTCAAGGTAAAAAAAAATGTGGTGGGGTTTCACAAACAACTATTGAAAGAGGGACGAATTTCAAAGAAACAAAAGGGAAAATTTTTAATAATAGAATTTCGACAAGCGTCAAATATTCGGGGATCAGCGTTGAATTTTTGAAGAAAACTAAGTTTTAAAAAGAATTGACCGGTTTTTTAAAAACGGTGGGTTGGTAAGTTGGCTTTCCAGCCAAATAGGTCGGTTTTTTCAAGAAGTTGTTTCATTTAAAAAAAAGAGTTACAGGAATTTCGTGAAACGGAGACCAGATTTAGATTCCTGGTCAAATTTCGAGTAAAATGGGTCACTTTGGTAAGTTTCTAGGGTAAAATAAAGTGTTGGGCATATCAATGAAACAGACTATTGAAAGGGGGGACAATTTCAAAAAAAACAGTTGGGTATAACTTTTGAACAAATTTAAAAGAATTTAGACATGTGTCATACATATCCGTGATCAGCTTTTAAATTCTGGTCAAAAAAACTAAGTTTCGGAGAATTGACCGGATTTTAAAATCGGTCGGTAAAGTTGGAAGTTGGCTTTCCAGCCAAATAGGTCGGTTTTTTCAAAAAGGTGTTTTATTTAAAAAAAAAGTTACAGTTCTTTCGTGCAACGGAGACCAGATTTAGATTCCTGGTCAAAGTTCGAGTAAAATGGGTCACTTTGGTAAGTTTCTAGGGTAAAAAAAGTGTTGGGCATATCAATGAAACAGACTATTGAAAGAGGGGACGAATTTCAAAGAAACAGTTTGGTATAACTTTTGAACTAATTAGAATTTTGACAATCGTCATACATATTCGTGATCAGCGTTTAATTCTGTGTCAGAAAATCTAAGTTTGGTGAGAATTGGCCGTTTTTTAAAATCGGTCGGTAAGTTGGCTTTCCAGCCAAATAGGTCGGTTTTTTCAAGAAGGTGTTTCATTTAAAAAAAAGTTACAGGTCTTTCGTGAAACGGAGACCAGATTTAGATTCCTGGTCAAATTTCGAGTGAAATGGGTCACTTTGGTAAGTTTCTAGGGTAAAAATAGTGGTGGGTGTGTCACTGAAACAGACTATTGAAGGAGGGACGAATTTCAAAGAAACAGTTGGGTAAACTTTTTGAACAATTAGAATTTCACAACGCGTCATACATATTCGTGATCAGCGTTGAATTTTGTGTAAGAAAATCTAAGTTTGGTGAGAATTTCCGTTTTTAAATGGGTCGGTAAGTTGGCTTTCCAGCCAAATAGGTCGGTTTTTCAAGAAGGTGTTCATTTAAAAAGTTACGGGTTTTTTCGAAAGGAGACCAGATTTAGATTCCTGGTCAAATTTCGAGTGAAATGGGTCATTTTGGTAAGTTTCTAGGGTAAAAAGTGTTGGGCATGTTACTGAAACAGACTATTGAAAGAGGGGACGAATTTCAAAACAGTTTGGATAACTTTTGAACTAATTAGAATTTTGACAATCGTCATACATATTCGTGATCAGCGTTGAATTCTGTGTAAGAAAACTAAGTGTGGTCAGAATTGGCCTTTTTTTAAAATCGAAGTCGGTGTTGGCTTTCCAGCCAAAAGGTCCGGTTTTTCAAGAAGGTGTTTCATTTAAAAAATAAGTTACAGGTCTTAGTGAAACGGGAGACCAGATTTAGATATCTGGTCAAACCCCCGAGTGAAATGGGTCATTTTGGTAAGTTTCTAGGAAAAAAAAAAGTGTTGGGAATATCAATGAAACAGACTATTGAAAGAGAGGACAAATTTCCCAAAGAAACAGTTGGGATAACTATATAACTAATGGGAATTTAAAGGCACCATACATTTTTTTGATCAGCGTTGAATTCTGGCAAGAAAACGAAGTTTGGTAAAAATTTGGGAGGATGACAAAATTGAACAAAGGCACGGATAAGAGAAACGTTGATAGCCCATTTGAAAGATAAACCCTTTTCAAAAGGATAAATCGCATTTAATTTTTTTTTTCTTTTTTTTGGTGCTTTTCTGATACTTGTCAAAAAATGCATTTCCAAAGAGCAATAATGAGTTCTACTAATCGCAGGTTTTAAAGTTTTTTGTATCTTTTGGGGTTTGGGGAAAGGCCCCCCCGAATAACACCCGGTTTTTAAAAATTTTTCCGTATGTTGGCTTTCAACCAAATTGGTCGGTTTTTTTAAAGTGTTTCATTTTAAAAAAATTACAGGAATTTCGAAATGGAGACCAGAATTAAATTTGGGAAAATTTCGAGTGCACGGGTCACTTTGGTAAGTTTCTAGGTGGTTAGTCACTGAAACGGGGTATTGAAAGAGGGGGCGAACTTCAAAGAAAGTTGGGGATAACTTTGAACTAATTAGAATTTTAAAAGCGTTATACATATTCGTGATCAGCTTTAACGGGCAGAAAACTAAGTTTGGTGAGAATTGGGGGTTTTTTTTAAAATAGGTCAGTAAGTCGGCTTTCCAAAAAAAAGGTCGGTTTTTTTTGAAGGTGATTCATTTAAAAAAAAAGTTTCAGGGCATTAGGAAACGGAGAACAGATTTAGATTTCGGGAAATTTCGAGTGAAATGGGTCACTTTGGTAAGTTTCTAAGGTAAAAAAAAATAGTGGTGGGTTGGTCACTGAAACAGACTATTGAAAGAGGGACAATTTCAAAGAAACAATTGGGGTAACTTTTTAACTAATTAGAATTTCGACAAGCGTCATACATATTCGTGATCAGCGTTGAATTCTTTTAAGAAAACTGTTTAAAAGAATTGACCGGTTTTTAAAATCGGTCGGTAAGGGTAAGTTTGGGTTTCCGCCAAAAAGGTTTTTTCAAGAAGTTGTTTCAAAAAAAAAGTTACAGGAATTTTGAAAGGAGACCAGATTTAAATTTCCCTTTACCCGAGTAAAATGGGTCACTTTGGTAAGTTTCTAGGGTAAAATAAAGGTTGGGGTATCAATGAAAAAAGACTATTGAAAGAGGGAAATTTCAAAGAAACAGTTGGGGATAACTTTGAACTAATTAGAATTTGACATGTGTCATACATATTGTGATCAGCGTTTAATTCTGTGTCAAAAAAAAAGTTTGGAGAATTACCGGATTTTAAAATCGGTCGGGGGAAGTTGGCTTTTCCGCCAAATAGGCGGTTTTTCGGTGTTTTATTTAAAAAAAACAGTTCTTTTCTGAAAAGGACCGATTTAGATTCCTGGTCGTTCGAGTAAAATGGGTCACTTTGGTAAGTTTCTGGGGAAAAAAAATGTTGGGGTATCAATGAAAAAAAGACTATTGAAAGAGGGAAAAATTTCAAAGAAACAGTTTGGTATAACTTTTTAACTAATTAGGGAAATTTTTACAATCGTCAACATATTTTTGTGATCAGCGTTTAATTCTGTGTCAGAAAATCTAAGTTTGGGAGAATTGGCCTTTTTTAAAAATTTTTGGGGTTGGCTTTTCCAGCCAAAATAGGTCGGTTTTTTAAAAGGGTTTCATTTAAAAAAAAATTACAGGTCTTTTAGAAACGGAGACCCGATTTAAATTTTTGGTCAAATTTTGAGTGAAATGGGTCACTTTGGTAAGTTTCGGTAAAAAAAGTGGTGGGGGTGCCAAAAAAGACTATTGGGAGGGAAATTTCGATACAGTTGGGGAAACTTTTGAACTAATTAGAATTTCGACAAGCGTCATACATATTCGTGATCAGCGTTGTATTCTGTGTAAGAAAAACTAAGTTTGGTGAGAATTGACCGGTTTTTTAAAATCGGTCGGTAAGTTGGCTTTCCAGTAAAATAGGTCGGTTTTTTCTAGAAGGTGTTTAATTTAAAAAAAAAGTTACAGGACTTTCGTGAAACGGAGACCAGATTTAGATTCCTGGTCAAATTTCGAGTGAAATGGGTCACTTTGGTAAGTTTCTAGGGTAAAAAAAAATAGTGGTGGGTGTGTCACTGAAACAGACTATTGAAGGAGGGACGACTTCCGTAAAGAAACAGTTGGGTAAACTTTTTAATTAATTAGAATTTTAACAAGTGTCATACATATTCGTGATCAGCGTTGAATTCTGTGTAAGAAAATCTAAGTTTGGTGAGAATTGGCCGTTTTTTTAAAATCGGTCGGTAAGTTGGCTTTCCAGCCAAATAGGTCGGTTTTTTCTTGCCAGGGGTGTTCATTTAAAAAAAAGTTACAGGTCTTTTCAGAAACGGAGACCAGATTTACTCCTGGTCAAATTTCGAGTAAATGGGTCACTTTTGCAGTTTCTAGGGTGTAAGAAAAGTGTTAGAATATCAATGAAACAGAATTATTGAAAGAGAGGACGAATTTCAAAGAAACAGTTAAAGGTAACTATTGAACTAATTGGAATTTCAAGAAGCACCATACATATTTTTGATCAGCGTTGAATTCTGTGCAAGAAAACGAAGTTTGGTAAGAATTGGAGGATGACAAAAAATTGAACAAAGGCACGGATAAGAGAAATCCGTTGCAATTAAGCCCATTTGAAAGATGAACCTTTCAAAAAGGATAATATCGCATTTAATTTTTTTTTTTTTTTTTGTTCGGTGCTTTTCTGATACTTGTCATAGAAAATGCATTGGCCAAAGAGCAATAACTCGAGTTCTACTAATCGCAGGCTATCGTTTTGCGTATCTTTTGGGTTTGGGAACGGCTCCCCGTTCGAATAACACCCGGTTTTTTAAAATTATTCCGTATGTTGGCTTTCAATCCAAATTGGTCGGTTTTTTCAAAGTGTTTCATTTTTAAAAAAAAGTTACAGGAATTTCGTGAAATGGAGACCAGAATTAAATTCTTGGTAAAATTTCGAGTGCAACGGGTCACTTTGGTAAGTTTCTAGGGTAAAAAAAAAGTGTTGGGCATGTCACTGAAACGGAGTATTGAAAGAGGGGACGAACTTCAAAGAAACAGTTGGGTATAACTTTTGAACTAATTAGGAATCTCTAGGACAAGCGTTATATTATTCGTGATCAGTTGCTTAATTCTGGTGTCAGAAAACTAAGTTTGCGGAGAATTGGCTGGTTTTGTAAAATAGGTCAGTAAGCTTCCATTTTCCAGCCAAATAGGTCGGTTTTTCAAGAAGGTGATTCATTTAAAAATAAGTTACAGGTCATTAGTGAACGGAGAACAGGATTTAGATTTCTGGTGAAATTTCGAGTGAAATGGCCACGGTAAGTTTTCAAGGTAAAAAATATAGTGGTGGGTTGGTCACTGAAACAGACTATTGAAAGAGGGGACGAATTTCAAAGAAACAATTGGGCATAACTTTTGAACTAATTAGAATTTCGACAAGCGTCATACATATCTGGGGTGGGATCAGCGTTGTATATTCCTGTGTAAGAAAATCCAAGTTTGCGAGAATTGACCGGTTTTGCAAAATCGGTCGGTAAGTTGGCTTTCCAGTAAAATAGGTCGGTGGTTTTTCTAGAGTGTTTAATTTAAAAAAGTTACAGGATCTCGGTGGAACGGGAGACCAGATTTAGATTCCTGGTCAAATTTCGAGTGAAATGGGTCACTTTGGTAAGTTTCTAGGGTAAAAAAAAATAGTGGTGGGTGTGTCACTGAAACAGACTATTGAAGGAGGGGACGAATTTCAAAGAAACAGTTGGGTAAACTTTTTAATTAATTAGAATTTTAACAAGTGTCATACATATTCGTGATCAGCGTTGAATTCTGTGTAAGAAAATCTAAGTTTGGTGAGAATTGCCCTTTTTTTTTAAAAATCGGTCGGTAAGTTGGCTTTCCAGCCAAATAGGTCGGTTTTTTCAAGAAGGTGTTTCATTTAAAAAGTTACAGGTCTTTCGTGAAACGGAGACCAGATTTAGATTCCTGGTCACCTCGAGTAAATGGGTCACTTTGGTAAGTTTCTAGGGTAAGAAAAAAGTGTTGGGAATATCAATGAAACAGACTATTGAAAGAGAGGACGAATTCCAAAGAAACAGTTGGGCATAACTATATAACTAATGGGAATTTCAAGAAGCACCCATACATTATTTTTGATCAGCGTTGAATTTGAGCAAGAAAAACGAAGTTTGGTAAGAATTGGTGATGACAAAATTGAACAGCGCACGTGGATAAGAGAAAATCCGTTGCATTTCAGTTTCTCCATTTGAAAGATGAACCTTTCTGCGCGAGTACATCGCATTTAATTTTTTTTTTACTTTTTGTTCGGTGCTTTTCTGATACTTGAAATGCATTACCAAAGAGCAATAACTCGAGTTCTACTAATCGCAGGCTAATGTTTTTATGTATCTTTGGGTTCGGGAACGGCTCCCCGTCTGAATAACACCCGGTTTTTAAAATTATTCCGTATGTTGTCTCTTTCAATCCAAATTGGTCGGTTTTTCAAAGTGTTTTATTTTAAAAAGCTACAGGAATTCTCGTGAAATGGAGACCAGAATTAAATTCTTGGTAAAATTTCGATCGGGTCACTTTGGTAAGTTTTAGGGTAAAAAAAGTGTTGGGCATGTCACTGAAACGGAGTATTGAAAGAGGGGACGAACTTCAAAGAAACAGTTGGGTATAACTTTTGAACTAATTAGAATTTAGACAAGCGTTATAATATATTCGTGATCAGCGTTTAATTCTGTGTCAGAAAAACTAAGTTTGGTGAGAATTGGCCGGTTTTTGTAAAATAGGTCAGTAAGTCGGCTTTCCAGCCAAATAGGTCGGTTTTTTCAAGAAGGTGATTCATTTAAAAAAATAAGTTACAGGTCATTAGTGAAACGGAGAACAGATTTAGATTTCTGGTGAAATTTCGAGTGAAATGGGTCACTTTGGTAAGTTTCTAAGGTAAAAAAATATAGTGGTGGGTTGGTCACTGAAACAGACTATTGAAAGAGGGGACGAATTTCAAAGAAACAATTGGGCATTTAACCCTTGAACTAATTAGAATTTCTGGATTGCCGTCATATACATATTCGTGATCAGCGCTGAATTCTGTGTAAGAAAACTAAGTTTAAAGAGAATTGACCGGTTTTTTAAAATCGGTCGGTAAGTTGGTGTAAGTTGGCTTTCCAGCCAAATAGGTCATTTTTTTTCAAGAAGTTGTTTCCATTTAAAAAAGAGTTACAGGAATTTTCAGGAAACGGAGACCAGATTTAGATTCCTGGTCAAATTTCGAGTAAAATGGGTCACTTTTGCAAGTTTCTAGGTAAAATAAAGTAAGTTGGGCATATCAATGAAACAGACTATTGAAAGAGGGGACGAATTTCAAAGAAACAGTTGGGTATAACTTTTGAACTAATTAGAATTTAGACATGTGTCATACATATTCGTGATCAGCGTTTAATTCTGTGTCAGAAAAACTAAGTTTGTGAGAATTGACCGGATTTTTAAAATCGGTCGGTAAGTTGGTAAGTTGGCTTTCCAGCCAAATAGGTCGGTTTTTTCAAAAAGGTGTTTTATTTAAAAAAAAAGTTACAGTTCTTTCGTGCAACGGAGACCAGATTTAGATTCCTGGTCAAAGTTCGAGTAAAATGGGTCACTTTTGCAAGTTTCCTTTAGGTAAAAAAAGTGTTGGGCATATCAATGAAACAGACTATTGAAAGAGGGGACGAATTTCAAAGAAACAGTTTGGTATAACTTTTGAACTAATTAGAATTTTGACAATCGTCATACATATTCGTGATCAGCGTTTAATTCTGTGTCAGAAAATCTAAGTTTCAGGAGAATTGGCCGTTTTTTAAAAATCGAATGGTAAGTTGGCTTTCCAGCCAAATAGGTCGGTTTTTCAAGAAGGTGTTTCATTTAAAAAAAAAAAAGTTACAGGTCTTTCGTGAAACGGAGACCAGATTTAGATTTCTGGTCAAATTTCGAGTGAAATGGGTCACTTTGGTAAGTTTCTAGGGTAAAAAAAAATAGTGGTGGGTGTGTCACTGAAACAGACTATTGAAGGAGGGGACGAATTTCAAAGAAACAGTTGGGTAAACTTTTGAACTAATTAGAATTTCAACAAGTGTCATACATATTCGTGATCAGCGTTGAATTTTGTGTAAGAAAATCTAAGTTTGGTGAGAATTGGCCGTTTTTTTAAATAGGTCGGTAAGTTGGCTTTCCAGCCAAATAGGTCGGTTTTCTTTTCAAGAAGGTAAGTTTCATTTAAAAAAAGCTACAGGTCTTTCAGAAACGGAGACCAGATTTAGATTCCTGTCACCCTTCGAGTGAAATGGGTCATTTTGGTAAGTTTCTAGGGTAAAAAAAGTGTTGGGCATGTTACTGAAACAGACTATTGAAAGAGGGACGACTCTGAAGAAACAGTTTGGTATAACTTTTGAACTAATTAGAATTTTGACAATCGTCATACATATTCGTGGATCAGCGTTGAATTCTGTGTAAGAAAACTAAGGTGGTCAGAATTGCCGTTTTTAAAATCGATGGTAAGTTGGCTTTCCAGCCAAATAGGTCGGTTTTTCAAGAAGGTGTCGTATTTAAAAAATAGTTACAGGTCTTTAGTGAAACGGAGACCAGATTTAGATATCTGGTCAAATTCGAGTGAAATGGGTCACTTTGGTAAGTTTCTATGTAAAAATATAGTGGTGGGTTGGTCACTGAAACAGACTATTGAAAAGAGGGACGCACTTCAAAGAAACAATTGGGCATAACTTTTGAACTAATTAGAATTTCGACAAGCGTCATACATATTCGTGATCAGCGTTGTATTCTGTGTAAGAAAAACTAGTTTATGAGAGAATTGACCGGTTTTTAAAATCGGTCGGTAAGTTGGCTTTTCAGGCAAAATAGGTCGGTTTTTTCTAGAAGGTGTTTAATTTAAAAAAGTTACAGGACTCGTGAAACGGAGACAGGATTTTAGATCTCTGGTCAAATTTCGAGTGAAATGGGTCACTTTGGTAAGTTTCTAGGGTAAAAAAATAAGTAGGTGTGTCACTGAAACAGACTATTAGCTGAGGGACGAATTTCAAAGAAACAGTTGGGTAAACTTTTAATTAATTAGAATTTTACCGCGTCATACATATTCGTGATCAGCGTTGAATCTTGTGTAAGAAAATCTAAGTTTGCGAGAATTGCCCTTTTTAAAAATCGAATGGTAAGTTGGCTTTCCAGCCAGCCAGGTCGGTTTTTTCAAGAAGGTGTTTCATTTAAAAAAAAAAGTTACAGGTCTTTCGTGAAACGGAGACCAGATTTAGATTCCTGGTCAAATTTCGAGTAAAATGGGTCACTTTGGTAAGTTTCTAGGGTAAGAAAAAAGTGTTGGGAATATCAATGAAACAGACTATTGAAAGAGAGGACGAATTTCAAAGAAACAGTTGGGCATAACTATTGAACTAATTGGAATTTCAAGAAGCACTTACACATTTTTTGACCGTAAAGGTTGAATTCTGTGCAAGAAAACGAAGTTTGGTAAGAATTGGAGGATGACAAAAAATTGAACAAAGGCACGGATAAGAGAAATCCGTTGCAATTAAGCCCATTTGAAAGATGGTGAACCTTCAAAAGGATACATTATCGCATTTAATTTTTTTTTTTTTTACTTTTTTGTTCGGTGCTTTTCTGATACTTGTCATAGAAATGCATTACCAAAGAGCAATAACTCGAGTCTACTTAATCGCATAGCTAATGTTTTATGTATCTTTGCCTAGAACGGCTCCCCGTCTGAATAACACCTGGTTTTTAAAATATTCCGTATGTTGGCTTTCAATCCAAATTGGTCGGTTTTTTCAAAGTGTTTCATTTTTAAAAAAAAGTTACAGGAATTTCGTGAAATGGAGACCAGAATTAAATTCTTGGTAAAATTTCGAGTGCAACGGGTCACTTTGGTAAGTTTCTAGGGTAAAAAAAAAGTGTTGGGCATGTCACTGAAACGGAGTATTGAAAGAGGGGACGAACTTCAAAGAAACAGTTGGGTATAACTTTTGAACTAATTAGAATTTAGACAAGCGTTATACATATTCGTGATCAGCGTTTAATTCTGTGTCAGAAAAACTAAGTTTGGTGAGAATTGGCCGGTTTTTGTAAAATAGGTCAGTAAGTCGGCTTTCCAGCCAAATAGGTCGGTTTTTTCAAGAAGGTGATTCATTTAAAAAATAAGTTATGAAAAATATTAGTAAAACGGAGAACAGATTTAGATTTCTGGTGAAATTTTGAGGAATGGGTCACTTTGGTAAGTTTCTAAGGTAAAAATATAGTGGTGGGTTGGTCACTGAAACAGACTATTGAAAGAGGGAGGAATTTCCAAAGAAACAATTGGGCATAACTTAAACTAATTAGAATTCTGACAAGCGTCATACATATTCGTGATCAGCGTTGAATTTCTGTAAGAAAAAACTAAGCTTAAGAGAATTGACCGGTTTTTAAAATCGGTCGGTAAGTTGGTGCTGGCTTTCCAGCCAAATAGTCGGCCGGGCGAAGCTGTTTCATTTAAAAAAGAGTTACAGGAATTTCAGAAACGGAGACCAGATTTAGATTCCTGGTCAAATTCTGAGTAAAATGGGTCACTTTGCAGTTTTAGGTAAAATAAAGTATAAAGGCACAATGAAAACAGACTATTGAAAGAGGACGAATTTCAAAGAAACAATTGGGCATAACTTTTGAACTAATTAGGAATTTCGACAAGCGTCAAGGCATTCGTGATCAGCGTTGACCCTCTGTGTAAGAAAACTAAGTTTAGAAGAGAATTGACCGGTTTTTAAAATCGGTCGGCAGTTGGTAAGTTGGCTTTCCAGCCACACAGGTCGGTTTTTTCATAAAAAGTGTTTTATTTTAAAAAGCAAGAAGTTCTTTTCAGCAACGGAGACCAGATTTAGACTTTAACAAATTTCGAGTGAAATGGGTCACTTTGGTAAGGTTCTAGGGTAAAAAATAGTGTATTATGTCACTGAAACAGACTATTATTGAAAGAGGGGTAAATTTCAAAGAAACAGTTGGGCATAACTTTTGAACTAATTGAATTTCAACAAGCGCCATACATATTTTGATCAGCGTTGAATTCTGTGCAAGAAAAACGAAGTTTGGTATTAAATTGCGGATGACAAAATTGACCAAAGCGCACGGATAAGAGAAATCCGTTTACTCAGTTTCTCCATTTGAAAGATGAACCTTTCCAAAAAGGATACACATCGCAATTAATTTTTTTTTTACTTTTTGTTCGGCGCTTTTCTGATACTTGTCATATGAAATGCATTACCAAAGAGCAATAACTCGAGTTCTAATCGCAGGCTAATGTTTTATGTATCTTTGGTTTAGAACGGCTCCCCTGTCTGAATAACACCCGGTTTTAAAATTATTCCGTATGTTGGCTTTCAATCCAAATTGGTCGGTTTTTTCAAAGTGTTTCATTTTTTAAAAGTTACAGGAATTTATTAGAAATGGAGACCAGGAATTAAATTCTTGGTAATACCCCTGAGTGCAACGGGTCACTTTGGTAAGTTCTTTAGGGTAAAAAAAGGTTAAGTATGTTACTGAAACAGGACTATTGAAAGAGGACGAAATTTCAAATGAAACAGTTGGGCATAACTTTGAACTAATTAGAATTTCGACAATAGTCATAATATATTCGTGGATCGTTGAATTCTGTGTAAGAAAACTAAGTTTACCGAATTGGCCGTTTTTTAAAATCGGTCGATAAGCTGGCTTTCCAGCCAAATAGGTCGGTTTTTCTAAAAAGCGTTTTATTTAAAAAAAAAGTTACAGGTCTTTCATAGAAACGGAGACCAGATTTAGATTCCTGGTCAAATTGAGTGAAAATGGGTCACTTGGTAAGTTTCTGTGGGGGTAAAAAAATAGTGGTGGGTGTGTCACCGAAACAGACTATTGAAAGAGGAACAAATTTCACGAAACAGTTGGGTAAACTTTTGAACTAATTAGAATTTCAACAAGTGTCATAAATATTCGCGATCAGCGTTGAATTCTGTGTAAGAAAACTAAGTTTGCGAGAATTGACCGGTTTTTTAAAATCGGTTTGCAGCAGGTTGGTTTCTTCCAGCCAAATAGGTCGGATTTTTCAAGAAGGTTTCCATTTTAAAAAAAAGTTACAGGTCTTTCAGAAACGGAGTATCAGATTTAGATTCCTGGTCAAATTTCTGAGTAAATGGGTCACTTTGGTAAGTTTCTCTAGGTAAAAAAGTGTTGGGCATATCAATGAAACAGACTATTGAAAGAGGGGACGAATTTCAAAGAAACAGTTGGGTATAACTTTTTGAACTAATTAGAATTTAGATTACGCGTCATACATATTCGTGATCAGCGTTTAATTCTGTGTCAGAAAAACTAAGTTTGGGGAGAATTGACCGGATTTTTAAAATCGGTCGGTAAGTTGGTAAGTTGGCTTTCCAGCCAAATAGGTCGGTTTTTCAAAAGTGCGTTTTATTAAAAAGTTACTGTTCTTTCGTGCAACGGAGACCGATTTAGATTCCTGGTCAAAGTTCGAGTAAAATGGGTCACTTTGTAAGTTTCCTTTTAGGTAAAAAGTGTTGGGCATATCAATGAAACAGACTATTGAAAGAGGGACGAATTTCAAAGAAACAGTTTGGTATATAACTTTTGAACTAATTAGAATTTTGACAATCGTCATACATATTCGCCGTGATCAGCGTTTAATTCTGTGTCAGAAAATCTTAAGTTTGCGGAGAATTACTGTTTTTAAAATCGAGTCGGTAAGTTGGCTTTCCAGCCGCACAGGTCGGTTTTTCAAGAAGGTGTTTCATTTAAAAAAGTTACAGGTCTTTTCAGAAACGGAGACCAGATTTAGATTTCTCTGGTCACCCCTGAGGAAATGGTCACTTTGGTAAGTTTCTAGGGTAAAAAAAATAGTGGTGAGTAGGTCACTACAAAACAGACTATTGAAAGAGGGACGAATTTCAAAGTGAAACAATTAAGTATAACTTTTGAACTAATTAGGGAATTTCATACATATTCGTGATCAGCGTTGAATTTCTGTGTCAGAAAAACTGGTGCCGGTAAGAATTGACCGGATTTTTAAAATCGGTCGGTAAGTTGGCTTTCCAGCCAAATAGGTCGGTTTTTTCAAAAAGGTGTTTTATTTAAAAAAAATTTACAGTTCTTTCGTGCAACGGAGACCAGATTTAGATTCCTGGTCAAATTTCGAGTGAAATGGGTCACTTTGGTAAGTTTCTAGGTTAAAAAAAAATAGTGGTGGGTGTGTCACTGAAACAGACTATTGAAAGAGGGAACAAATTTCAATGAAACAGTTGGGTAAACTTTTGAACTAATTAGAATTTCAACAAGTGTCATACATATTCGTGATCAGCGTTGAATTCTGTGTAGGAAAAACTAAGTTTGGTGAGAATTGACCGGTTTTTTAAAATCGGTCGGTAAGTTGGTAAGTTGGCTTTCCAGCCAAATAGGTCGGATTTTTCAAGAAGTTGTTTCATTTAAAAAAAAAGTTACAGGTCTTTCGTGAAACGGAGACCAGATTTAGATTCCTGTCAAATTTCGAGTAAAATGGGTCACTTTGGTAAGTTTCTAGGGTAAAAAAAAAGTGTTGGGCATATCAATGAAACAGACTATTGAAAGAGGGGACGAATTTCAAAGAAACAGTTGGGTATAACTTTTGAACTAATTAGAATTTAGACATGCGTCATACATATTCGTGATCAGCGTTTAATTCTGTGTCAGAAAAACTAAGTTTGGTGAGAATTGGCCGTTTTTAAAATCGGTCGGTAAGTTGGCTTTCCAGCCAAATAGGTCGGTTTTTTCAAGAAGGTGTTTCATTTAAAAAAAGCTACAGGTCTACAGGAAAACGGAGACCAGATTTAGATTTCTGTCAAATTTCGAGGAAAATGGGTCACTTTGGTAAGTTTCTAGGGTAAAAGTAGTGGTGAGTAGGTCACTAAAAACAGACTATTGAAAGAGGGGACGAATTTCAAAGGTAAACAATTGGGCATAACTTTGAACTAATTAGAATTTTGACAAGCGTCATACATATTCGTGATCAGTTGCTGAATTCTGGTGTCAGAAAACTAAGTTTGGTAAGAATTGACCGATTTTTAAAATCGGTCGGTAAGTTGGCTTTCCAGCCAAATAGGTCGGTTTTTCCAAAAAGGTGTTTTATTTAAAAATTTACAGTTCTTTTTCAGCAACGGAGACCAGATTTAGATTCCTGGTCAAATTTCGAGTGAAATGGGTCACTTTGGTAAGTTTCTAGGGTAAAAAAAAATAGTGGTGGGTGTGTCACTGAAACAGACTATTGAAAGAGGGAACAAATTTCAATGAAACAGTTGGGTAAACTTTTGAACTAATTAGAATTTCAACAAGTGTCATAATATCGTGATCAGCGTTGAATTCTGTGTAGAAAACTAAGTTTATGAGAATTGGACCGGTTTTAAAAATCGGTCGGTAAGTTGGTGTTGGCTTTCCAGCCAAATAGGTCGGATTTTTTCAAGAAGTTGTTTGTATTTAAAAAAAGTTACAGGTCTTTCAGAAACGGAGACCAGATTTAGATTCCTGGTCAAATTTCGAGTAAAATGGGTCACTTTGCAAGTTTCTAGGTAAAAAAGTAAGGGTATATCAATGAAAACAGAATTTATTGAAAGAGGGGACGAATTTCAAAGAAACAGTTGGGTATATAACTTTTGAACTAATTAGAATTTAGACATGCGTCATACATATTCGTGATCAGTTGCTTAATTCTGTGTCAGAAAAACTAAGTTTGGGGAGAATTGACCGGATTTTTAAAATCGGTCGGTAAGTTGGTAAGTTGGCTTTCCAGCCAAATAGGTCGGTTTTTTCAGTGCTGCGTTTTATTTAAAAAAGTTACTGTTCTTCGTGCAACGGAGACCAGATTTAGATTCCTGGTCAAAGTTCGGAGTAAAATGGGTCACTTTTGGTAAGTTTCTAGGGTAAAAAAGTGTTGGGCATAATAATGAAACAGACTATTGAAAGAGGGGACTGAAATTCTTGTGTAAAGAAACAGTTTGGTATAACTTTTTGAACTAATTAGAATTTTGACAATCGTCATACATATCTTCGTGATCAGCGCGTTTAATTCTGTGTCAGAAAATCTAAGTTTGCGGGAGAGAATTGGCCGTTTTTAAAATCGAAGTCGGTAAGTTGGCTTTCCAGCCAAATAATAGGTCGGTTTTTTCTGGCTAGGCTGCGTTTCATTTTAAAAAAAGTTACAGGTTCGTGAAAACGGAGACCAGATTTAGATTTCTGGTCAAATTTCGAGGAAATGGGTCACTTTGTAAGTTTCTAGGTAAAAATAATGGTGGGTGTAAGTCACTGAAACAGACTATTGAAGGAGGGGACGAATTTCAAAGATACAGTTGGGTAAACTTTTGAACTAATTAGAATTTCAACAAGTGTCATACATATTCGTGATCAGCGTTGAATTTTTGTGTAAGAAAATCTAAGTTTGGTGAGAATTGGCCGTTTTTTTAAATAGGTCGGTAAGTTGGCTTTCCAGCCAAATAGGTCGGTTTTTTTCAAGAAGGTGTTTCATTTAAAAAAAAAAGTTACAGGTCTTTCGTGAAACGGAGACCAGATTTAGATTCCTGGTCAAATTTCGAGTGAAATGGGTCATTTTGGTAAGTTTCTAGGGTAAAAAAAAAGTGTTGGGCATGTTACTGAAACAGACTATTGAAAGAGGGGACGAATTTCAAAGAAACAGTTGGGCATAACTTTTGAACTAATTAGAATTTCGACAATAGTCATACATATTCGTGATCAGCGTTGAATTCTGTGTAAGAAAAACTAAGTGTGGTCAGAATTGGCCGTTTTTTTAAAATCGGTCGGTAAGTTGGCTTTCCAGCCAAATAGGTCGGTTTTTTCAAGAAGGTGTTTCATTTAAAAAATAAGCTGGCAGGTCTTAGTGAAACGGAGACCAGATTTAGATATCTGTCAAAATTCGGAGTGAAATGGGTCACGGTAAGTTTCTAAGGTAAAAATATAGTGGTGGGTTGGCTCACTGAAACAGACTATTGAAAAGAGGGGACGAATTTTCAAAGAAACAATTAAGTATAACTTCTTTGAATCCACTAGAATTTCGACAAGCGTCATACATATATTCGTGATCAGCGTTGAATTCTGTGTAAGAAAAACTAAGTTTGGTGAGAATTGACCGGTTTTTTAAAATCGGTCGGTAAGTTGGCTTTCCAGTAAAATAGGTCGGTTTTTTCTAGAAGGTGTTTAATTTAAAAAAAGTTACAGGACTTTCGTGAAACGGAGACCAGATTTAGATTCCTGGTCAAATTTCGAGGAAATGGGTCACTTTGGTAAGTTTCTAGGGTAAAAATAGGTGGTGGTGTGTCACTGAAAACAGACTATTAAAGGAGTGTAATTAAATTTCAAAGAAACAGTTGGGTAAACTTTTAATTAATTAGAATTTTAATGCGTCATACATATTCGTGATCAGCGTTGAATCTCTGTGTAAGAAAATCTAAAGTTTGGTGAGAATTGGCCGTTTTTTAAAATCGGTCGGTAAGTTGGCTTTCCAGCCAAATAGGTCGGTTTTTTTCAAGAAGGTGTTTCATTTAAAAAAGTTATGCGTCTTTTCGTGAAACGGAGACCAGATTTAGATTTCTGGTGAAATTTCGAGTGAAATGGGTCACTTTGGTAAGTTTCTAAGGTAAAAAAATATAGTGGTGGGTTGGTCACTGAAACAGACTATTGAAAGAGGGGACGAATTTCAAAGAAACAATTGGGCATAACTTTTGAACTAATTAGAATTCCCTGACAAGCGTCATATTATACGTGATCATCAGCGTTGAATTCTGTGTAAGAAAAACTAAGTTTAAAGAGAATTGACCGGTTTTTTAAAATCGGTCGGTAAGTTGGTAAGTTGGCTTTCCAGCCAAATAGGTCGGTTTTTTCAAGAAGTTGTTTCCACGTAAAAGAGCGGTGGACTCAGGAAACGGAGACCAGATTTAGATTCCTGGTCAAATTTCGAGTAAAACTGGCCGCTCGGTAAGTTTCTAGGTAAAATAAAGTGTTGGGCATATCAATGAAACAGACTATTGAAAGAGGGGACGAATTTCAAAGAAACAGTTGGGTATAACTTTGAACTAATTAGAATTTAGACATACATACATATATTCGTGATCAGCGTTTACTTCTGTGTCAAAAACTAAGTCGTGAGAATTGACTGATTTTTAAAATCGGTCGGTAAAGCTGGTAAGTTGGCTTTCCAGCCAAATAGGTCGGTTTTTTCAAGAAGGTGTTTCATTTAAAAAAATAAGTTACAGTTCTTTCAGCAACGGAGACCAGATTTAGATTCCTGGTCAAATTTCGAATGAAATGGGTCACTTTGGTAAGGTTCTAGGTAAAAAAATAGTGGTGCGTATGTCACTGAAAACAGACTATTGAAAGAGGTAAATTTCAAAGAAACAGTTAAGTATAACTTTTGAACTAATTGAATTTCAACAAGGGCCATGGCTATTTTGATCAGTTGAATTCTTGTGCAAGAAAAACGAAGTTTGGTAAGAATTGAGGATGACAAAAATTGACCAAAAGGTACGGATAAGAGAAATTCGTTGTATCAAGCCCATTTGAAAGATGAACCTTTCAAAAAAGGATAATATCGCAATTAATTTTTTTACTTTTGTTCGGCGCTTTCTGATACTTGTCATAGAAATGCATTACCAAAATATAACAACTCGAGTTCTACTAATCGCAGGCTAATGTTTTATGTATCTTGGTTTGGGAACGGTCTCTGTCTGAATAACACCCGGTTTTTTAAAATTATTCCGTATGTTGGCTTTAATCCAAATTGGTCGGTTTTTTCTAAAGAGTTTCATTTTTAAAAAACATTTACAGGACTTCGTGAAAAATGGAGACCGGAATTAAATTTTGGTTAAATTTCGAGTGCAACGGGTCACTTGGTAAGTTTTCCTAGGGTAAAAAAAAAAAAAAAGTGTTGCATGTCACTGAAAAGGACTATTCAAAGAGTGGACGAATTTCAAAAGAAAACAGTTGGGTATAACTTTGAACTTAATTAGAATTTAGACAAGCGTCATATACATATTCGTGATCAGCGTTTAATTCTGTGTCAGAAAACTAAGTTTGGTGAGAATTGGCCGGTTTTTTTAAAAAATCTGTCGGTAAGTTGGCTTTCCAGCCAAATAGGCCTATTTCAGCTGCGTTTTATTTTAACAAAAGTTACAGGACTTTCGTGAAACGGAGACCAGATTTAGATTCCTGGTCACCCCCGAGTGAAATGGGTCACTTTGGTAAGTTTCTACAAAAAATATAGTGGTGGTTGGTCACTGGAAACAGACTATTGAAAGAGGACGAATTTCAAAGAAAACAATTGGGCATAACTTTTGAACTTAATTTTAGAATTTTGAACAAGCGTCATACATATTCGTGATCAGCGTTGAATTCTGTGTGTAAAACTAAGTTTCAGGAGAATTGACCGGTTTTTAAATCGGTCGGTAAGTTGGCTTCCAGTAAAATAGGTCGGTTTCTAGAAGGTGTTTAATTTAAAAAAAGTTACAGGATCTCAGAAACGGAGACCAGATTGAGATTCCTGGTCAAATTTCGAGTGAAATGGCCACTTTGGTAAGTTTCTAGGGTAAAAAAAAAAAAAATGGTGGGTGTGTCACTGAAACAGACTATTGAAGGAGGGGACGAATTTCAAAGAAACAGCTAAAACTTTTTAATTAATTAGAATTTTAACAAGTGTCAAGGCATATTCGTGACTTCCAGCGTTGAATTCTGGTAGCGTAAGAAAATCTAAGTTTCAGGAGAATTGGCCGTTTTTAAAATCGAAAGTCGGTAAGTTGGCTTTCCAGCCAACAATAGGTCGGTTTTTTCAAGAAGGTGTTTCCATTTAAAAAAATAAGTTACAGGTCTTAGTGAAACGGAGAACAGATTTAGATTCCGGTAGAAATTTCGAGTGAAATGGGTCATTTTGGTAAGTTTCTAAGGTAAAAAATATAGTGGTGGGTTGTCACTGAAACAGACTATTGAAAGAGGGGACGAATTTCAAAGAAACAATTGGCAAACTTTTGAACTAATTAGAATTTGACAATCGTCATACATATTCGTGATCAGCGTTGAATTCTGTGTAAGAAAACTAAGTTTGGTGAGAATTGACCGGTTTTTTAAAATCGGTCGGTAAGTTGGTAAGTTGGCTTTCCAGCCAAATAGGTCGGTTTTTTCAAAAAGGGTGTTCTTTTAAAAAAGGTTCAGGTTTTCAAAAACGGAGACCAGATTTAGATTCTGGTGAAATTTCGAGTAAAATGGGTCACTTTGGTAAGTTTCTAGGGTAAAATAAAGTGTTGGGCATATCAATGAAACAGACTATTGAAAGAGGGGACGAATTTCAAAGAAACAGTTGGGTATAACTTTTGAACTAATTAAAATTTAGACATGCGTCATACATATTCGTGATCAGCGTTTAATTCTGTGTCAGAAAAACTAAGTTTCGTGAGAATTGACCAGATTTTTAAAATCGGTCGGTAAGTTGGTAAGTTGGTTTTCCAGCCAAATAGGTCGGTTTTTTCAAAAAGGTGTTTTATTTTAAAAAAAAGTTACAGTTCTTTCGTGCAACGGAGACCAGATTTAGATTCCTGGTCAAATTTCGAGTAAAATGGGTCACTTTGGTAAGTTTCTAGGGTAAAAAAGGTGGGGATATCAATAAAAACAGACTATTGAAAGAGGGACGAATTTCAAATGAAAAGTTGGGCATAACTTTGAACTAATTGGAATTTCAACAAGCCCCCATACATATTTTTGATCAGCGTTAAATTTCCCAGTGCAAGAAAACGAAGTTTTATAAAAATTTGGGAGGATGACAAAAATTAACAAACGCACGGATGAGAAAATAGGTTGAAAAGCCCATTTGAAAGATGAACCTTTCAAAAAGGATAATATCGCAATTAATTTTTTTTACTTTTTTGTTCGGTGCTTTTCTGATACTTGTCATAGAAATGCATTACCAAAGAGCAATAACTCGAGTTCTACTAATCGCAGGCTAATGTTTTATGTATCTTTGGGTTTGGGAACGGCTCCCTGTTCGAATAACACCCGGTTTTTTAAAATTATTCCGTATGTTGGCTTTCAATCCAAATTGGTCGGTTTTTTCAAAGTGTTTCATTTTTAAAAAAAGGTTACAGGAATTTCGTGAAATGGAGACCAGAATTAAATTCTTGGTAAAATTTCGAGTGCAACGGATCATTTTGGTAAGTTTCTAGGGTAAAAAAAAAAAAAAAAAATGTTGGGCATGTCACTGAAACGGACTATTGAAAGAGGGGACGAATTTTAAAGAAACAGTTGGGTATAACTTTTGAACTAATTAGAATTTAGACAAGCGTCATACATATTCGTGATCAGCGTTGAATTCTGTGTAAGAAAACTAAATTTAGAGAATTGCCGTTTTTAAAAAACGGTCGGTAAGTTGGCTTTCCAGCCAAATGGGTCGGTTTTTTCAAGAAGGTGTTTCATTTAAAAAATAAATTACAGGTATTTAGTGAAACGGAGACCAGATTTAGATTTTTTTGGGCTTTTGAGTGAAATGGGTCACT
>BMAV01008868.1:0-30576 GCA_019973955.1 Trichonephila inaurata madagascariensis | reverse complement strand
GAAAATTAAGAGAATTGTTTTCTTAAATGCTTCTAATTTAATAATAGTGACAAAAAAAAAAAAAAGCAAAACAGGGTTATAATTTTTTAATCCTTTTTCCACTTTTTAAAATTTTCCCAATGTTATCTTGGTCTTAAAGCATTTCTTCCTCCCCATTTACCCGTCATGTTTGTGTGTGGCCTGTATGAAATAACTAACATAAGTATGCGGCCCGCGTGAAATGCCATATGGGGCCAGCAGAAAAAGGTTATCCCCGGTCTGACCATCCCCTCCTCTATCGTAATGGTCGATTTTAGAACTTTGGGAACAAGTAGCTGGTCTGGGGATCCCCCGGCCCTGAAAACGACCAAGTGGGGACCGATTGCCACAGGAATTTATGAACTTTATTTCCAATATAAAATCACATTGAGAGGCCTGATATCTGAACAGGGGCCCATAATTTCTATTAACCCATTTGTTTTGTTCTATTCTGCTACTTCATACTTTCCGAGGCCGATGAGTGTTACGCACGATCATATATACGTGTATATTTTAACTGTTGAATGATTATTTATTTTTAAAAAAATTATACGAGCCTATATACATACCGTTCCATTAAAAATCTACCCAGTAGATTTCCCTAGACATAATCAACAAAATCTAAAATTCTTTAATTTTGAACACCATTGTAGAGAGGGAGTATTTGTAACTTGATATATTTTGTATTTAAAATCGTAAATGTGGTAGCCAAGCAATCGAGGTCACGAACTGGTAGCTGGCATTGTATCTTTCGAGTTATAGTTTCGGATTCTGATGCCAAAAATTTGGGGGGCAGATTTTTCAGGGTACGGGCCCCTTCTGATTTTTTTTCTAGGTATTAAATCCATCCAGGGGCGTAGGTGGGGCGAGCTAAATAGAGGGTCTACAGTATTTAAGATGTTTGTCGGCCGAATAGTAAATTATGAATATCAGTGCATCACATGAATATCAGTCCTTCAGTGGCATTTTTTGCTTGCTTGCTTCCATCTGCATCGCATAATCATTTACGGGGGAAAACTGTTGCTATATTTCCTTTCGTTGAAAAAAATTTATTCTTTCCTTTCTTCTGCAAATTTCAAGTTTACAAAAATATGAACGACTGCTCTCGGCGGGGTGTGAACGTTTTCAATGCAGCGAGCACACGTGAAACGATGAATTTGTAACCGACGTATGTACTTAACCCATTCATTGCCGAGTTCTGTGCCAACACGGGACGTAATGTCCCACAAAAAATCAATCCCCGGAAGCGCGAAATGTGTAGGGTGATATTTTAGTATCCCGTGTTATATCCCGGAAAACAAATCAACATTTCCATTTTAGTCGGTGGGTGGGGTGACCCATTTCTACTGCTGGCATCACTGATCGCATTTTCCCCCTTTAGTCCCAGTGAATATGTTAAGCGTCATCATACATGTGTCGCCTACCCACAGTCGAATGAATTGTGAAAAGCAGATTCTCCAGTCTATCCGGTATCGGTGTTCCAAAAATATGTTTCTTTCAGTATGCGCGTCATCGGTCTTGGTTAAAGCGGTCACTCCAAAGTGTCTTGGCGGTCCACCGGTCGATCGCTATCGACTTGATACCCTTCCCGGTCACAAATGATCTGTTACATAGAAGGGCTGAAGTACTTTAAATATGAATAGTCTTTACTTTGGAGAAGAGGTTTGGCTGCCAGTGGCGGTGTCATCCTCATCACTTGATTGAGGTTCAAAGTTGTAGGGCTTTGTAGTACAACGTTAATAACTAACCAATCAATTGGAATTAATGCCACCAGAGAAGCGACTGAAAATCATGAAAAGGAGCTATTACTGATAACCTTTAATAGATTTAATATTTTTAAAAAAAGTTTAAAATATACACAAAAAGGAAAATTTTAGTATATAAATTGTATAGTTTACTTAAATTACTACACAAATGAGCATAAGAAAAACAAACATCTAATCGATCTAGTTAACTATAAAGAAAGTATGAATATTCTTTTTAGCAATTTGAAAAATATTTAAATTCCTCATTTGAATGGCGTCAACACACTGCAGCACTTGTACAGGCTAATTCGCAACCAGACCAACAAACTTGCATGGTATGTAGGGACTACACAGATGACTCGGAATCACATAGGAATGCACGGTCTTAAATGCCGTAGTTGCAAGCTATAGGGCAAAGAAAAGAGCAGAAATAGCAACACATTAATCAGTATAACGCCCATTGTGGGCTTTGGGAACCTTGATCGTACGCTACCACGCATCTCAACAATACCTGTCAATGTTTAGACCGACATTCTTTGAGACTATGTTATTGAACTGTACCTTCCATTCAATTATTTGCATGGTAGGGCATATCAGTTCTTTCAACAAGCCCTGCCCGAAGTTGCAGTACATGTTCCTCCGTCATTGTGCCGCCCCATGTGGTACCAAATGGAGGGGCTCTTCCTCATTACGGAACTCACGACAGTGAAAAACACATCAACGTAACCTTAACGGTAGTATTCTCAATCGCGAGTTATTGGAAAGATAACTCGCGGATTGGGTAACCCTCGCTCGCCGATAACTCGCGGATAATTCTCCTTTCTTATTCCCGAACTGACGATTACCGAATCCGTGAGTTATGCGTGGGCAAGATGTTACAGTCGTTGTGATTGGACACTGATAATCACGTGACATATTGCTTACATTTTATGTTGTATCTTGGCGCGAAACATTCGATCAGCTGTTTTTAACACGCTTTTTGTTTGACTTGTATTTCTCTTTCGTTTTGCTATGTCGAAAATCAACTTTTCAGTGCAGGAAATGGAATTGCTGTTAAATCTTGTTGAAAAATATAAACACATAATAAACTGCAAAATTACAAACGCAGTTTTCAACAAGAAAAAAGAAGCATGGGATAGTTTGACGGTGGATTTCAATGCAGCCAGCCTATGTAAACGAAGTCGGCAGCAGCTTCAAAATAAATTTAAAAATATGAAAAAGGAGTCGCAAAAAGCTCCGACAAAATAGAAATATTCAAAACTGGCGGAGGAACCAGTAATTTACTGTGTACATCGTTAGATGAACGGCTGGCTGCTATGGGTGCACTAATCGAACCATTGCCATGCAGATTCGATTGCGATTACGAGTATGAGACTGCTGTATCTTCAGGAACTCAGGGTAAGTGTAAATGGATTTTTTATTATTTTTTTATTTAGTCTTTAATTTAAATTTTCTGTTTTATTCTAAATAGACTTTTCGCTTTTTGCACTTTTGATTTGTGGAAGTTTTATTATATAAAAGAACTCTTTAATACAAATCAAAATGATCACATTATGAAATGTTGAGTAAAAGAATCAATAATAAGTAAATATTGATCGACATAACAGTCTGAGAACCTTTCCCAGCTGACAAATTGAATAAATAACCAATTAAAATTAATAAGAAATAAATACTTCTAACAAAAATCGAATGACTATTTTCAGCTTTGACATTATGAATTATTTATTACATTGGGCTCTACATTTTAAATGTTCTGATATGCTGCCTGAAAAAGTGGCTATCAATAATTTGAGGGCTAAGATTCTTATTATTAATAAGTGGGGCATGGTACAAATAAAGAATTGGTAATACTATTGGGAAATGTTGTTAAATGTTATACAATGAGAATTCAAAACTCTTATTTTAAAATTTCAATTTATATTTTGATTGTATACAAGTATGTATATCCTAATCTATTTTTTTTATTTAAAATTTTCCAGTAACCCTTGTAAGTTAAAATAGAATGTTTATTATGTATATAATCATTAATTTAAATAATTTCTAACGTCTAATAATTATTCTCAATTTATGATTTCTAAAATCTTAGAATGAAATCAGTTTTTTTGAAGAATAAATTTAATTGAATCTTGGCCCCATTAAGTCACATTTATCTAAAACAGAACTGTTACTGAATCTTTTCAATTCATCTAACAAAAATAATTCTACATATATCTGATTTTATTGTCACAAAACACATATTACACACATTTATCAATATTTTAATATAGAACGAAAACAAATTTTACATATACAAATATTTACAATTTTCAGAAGAGTTTTAGCTCAACCAGCAGCGTAGGTAAAAATGGTAGCCTGCTTATGTCTGGTGATGTTGTATAAGGGCCTGAATTCCAATTCCACACAATATACATATGCTTCATCATGTAAATATGTACCTCAGTTGTTGTTTGTATCAAAATATACTTAACTCTCATAACTTTAATTTGTTAAATAAAACTCCAGCTTACATAAGGAAGGAAAATTTTTATTATGCTATGAATGAATGACTATATAACATCATATTTAGTTAGTTTGTAGTACTTATAGTAAATACATGTTTTTCAGTGGTGAATCTATGGGAATACAATGGATGAAAATATTTTTACTTATGATGACCATCCTTGATGTAAGTACTATATACATACAAATAGCACATCACCTTTTTGGTTACACATGGAAAAGCCATTAGTAAATTTACTTTTGGAATATGAAGTAACGAATAATATACACTACTAGCATTCAATATATAAATATAGACAGCTTATTTTAAATGTACATAATTTGAGTGTAAACATTTTGAGTAGTACTTGTAATGTATCAAATGAATTGTAAACATTAAATCATACTCTAGCATAAAGCAACATATTTTACAGGAAGTGAAACTGAAATTGTGGTATAAATTTTGATTCTTTGTTGATTTTTTTTCTGTTTTAAACTAAGACAGACTTAATCAATATTTGTATTTTGTTTGTAGGAAACTGTGGCAATGGAGCAAGTTCCAGAAATTCCACAGAAAACCAGGGAAACTCTATGCTCCACCCCGCTTACAAAAGCACCAAAAATCAGAAAAACAAAACGCAAGCCAAATGCTTCTGTTAAAACAGCAGAAGCAGCCAATGCAAGAAAAGTTAATATGCAAAGGGATTATGAACAAATTGCACAATTTAGGGAAGAAGAGCATAGAGCTACCATGACATATAAAAAAAGAACACTTTTTAAAGATGAAGGTTTTAAAGGCGAAATTGGAACATTATAATCTCTTAAACAAAAAAATCAAATTAGATTTAGAAAAAGAAAATTGATGTAATTTTTTTTTTGTAAATAAACCTAATAAATGAACATAAATGCTGTATCTGTAATTTAATTCAATTACTTGGAGATTCTTTGAACAAAGGCTCTCTGAAGAGTATGTATTTATTTAAAAAAATGTTTTCACTAACAAAATTATTTACAAAACATTTCCTCATATAAATAAATCAATTAAAAAAAATTTGCAACAATTGCATTCCTCTTGGCTATGGTTTATCATAGTATCATCTTGCTGCAGTGGAAGGAAATCCTCATAATCACCTAAACTGAGAGCAAGGTTGTGTAGCACAGCTGTCGCAACAATAACTGTTTGTGCAGTCTCCAGCGAACATCGAAATGGTGTGTCAATGCAAGAAAATCTTTTTTTCCATACACCATATTGTCTCTCTACGACATTTCTTGCTCGTGCGTGAGCTGCATTATACCTATGAAATGCATATAGATTTACATAAATAACACTTCTTAAAAAACAAGAATTTTGACTAAAGTACCAAAAAATACACTTCTTTAAAAAATAATTTTTTGAATTCTACCACCTTGTGGGACACATGTCATTTTTGACCCACGAGTTGAGCATTCCCTCTATACATTTTTAATGTGTATTTTATTATATTTTCTATCTTCGTATCTGGAGATTGTGAAAATTATTTTTAAGATTTTAGTTAGATGTATAATCATATTACATACAAAAATGATTTCTCTGACATAAAAATAAGACAAAAAAGTCTGATCTGAGAAGTAATGCATAAAGATGTGACTAAACTTGATAACACAAACAGTAAGAACTACATACAACTATCTTTCTTGTTACATAAACATTACAGTATTTCGATGCAATAGGGATAGCCATTTGTAAACTACATCAGGAACTGATGTGACGAGCACGAGAAAACAAACGCAACACCCATGGTGAATTTTCCAAATCCTGTATGACAATTAATCAGAAACTAATCTACCAGTATAAGTTTATCATAATGACTTATGATAACTGGTGTAAAATCTATCAGCAAATTTTTTGTGCCATTGTTATTATTAGAATTAAAAATATTTTTATTGCATACTAACATGAAATCACCATTTATGGTGATAAATGTACAAGCCAGCAACGCTCTCCACCCGCCAAAATGCAAGCATTGCCTCTGTCATGCTTTTTTCCCTTCTATTAATAATGGTAACAAAATTTAATGATCAAATAACTCAAAATATGCATCAAAATTTAGAAGCAGAGATTATTTTACTGGTAATTCAAAATATTTGACTTGAGTTTCATTTTTAAAAAAGCAATGAATTCATTTTAAAATATAAATTTGCTTAAGTTAATACACATTCTTAATAGTTTTCGGGCTGAAGCCCGGTTTGCCCATGCAGTAATAAAGCCCATTTAACACGTTACAAAACTCATTACTCTAACGCATAATTGTTCAACGATAACAGCTGGAGCAAGAATATATTTCTTGGACCTTCTTATGAATGCTACGGGGCCACTCTTATTGCATGTATGACTTTCTACTGAGTAATATTCTCTCTGTGCTTATATATTTTATGTCTTTCCATGTGTATGCAATGTAAATTTTTTTCTACATGCTCTTCATGTAATATGAAATTAGGGAAATGCCAACAATCAAGTGTTTTGCATATTTAATCTTTTACGAATATGTTGCTATGAATTAATATTTTTTTGTTTTTTCAAGTGATTCAGATAAAAACTAATATATATATATTTACAAAAAAACTTTTGCATTAAATGTACATATAGACATTTTTGTCACGAAACAAATTATAAATTAACTGAACATGAATAAAACTCACCTGCATTCTCTCATCTTCAGTTTGTGGCAAATAGATATATTGCGGTCGTAATTCTGCAAGAGCCCTTGCAACATCGGTAATCGCTCTGCTCGTGGATGGCTGACTTATGCTGTGTAAGTCACCAACATTAATTTGACGATTACCGAACGCAAAAAAACGAACAGCCGCCAGAACTTTCTCAGCTGCAGTCAAAGCATGATTTCGGCCAGTAGCAGAATCTAACTTTGTGCGCAGTAATTTTACAAGTGTCTCGATGGTGCCTTTATAAAATCTGTATCGACGACGGAAATCATCTTCATCCAGTTCATCTAAATCGTTGTTCCTATGTTCAGGAATGAAAACTGACACCTTCTTTCAATACTTTCTAATGCTTCTAAATCCTCAAGCAGAAAAGAATCGAAGCGGTCGTCCATCTTTGTTTACAAACAGATTCGCCTGATCGAAAACCGCGAGTTACCCTCCGAAATCGGCGGGTTAACTTTGGATGAATAATCCGTGGATTTGGCGCGATCCGCAATTGAGAATAACGATGTTTCGCCAATCTGCGTGTTACCTCCGATTCGAGGATAACCCGAGGTTAACTCGCGATTGAGAATACCACCGTAAGACAGCAATGGATAGGTCGTAGTGACCTAGTCACCTGCCATGCATGGACTTCTAGGTTCACTTTAAGAGTTTGGTGTACGAGACGCCGTTTTAGTTGAAGGCCTCGTCGCTCGAATATTTGTAGCTTCTGGAAGGAAACGTTACACGCCAGGAATCTTACAGAACCTAAGGAATTCCATGCAATACCGATGTCAGACCTGCCAGATTACTTGTGGTCGTAATTTCGAACACCTGTCGTAGTACAACCTTTTAATAAAACGCTTTCAGTCCCTTTAATTTGTTGTCATTTCTGCACTTTTTCCGTTTCTTTTTTGTACCATAACTCTTAACTACGTTATCTGTAACTACATTTGTCTGTAAGAATGTGTGAGAGGTCCTCATTTCTCTTGGGCACTTAGATATGTAGAAGGTAGGGAAGAAACACTAGCCATGATCCAATCAATCTATTTATTTATTGATCACACAATATAACGACACAAATTTAATTAATAACAGTAGGAATGTCCTGTGCTAACCGTGAAAGTAGAACGACGACGAAATACACGAACGATTGGGAGACAATCAAACTCGATCCTTACTTTATATAGGACCCTAATCCAGTGCTTCTCAAACTTTCAGCACTGGTGCCCCCTTTAATCACAATTTTATCCCCCCTTATACATTAATAAATTACTGAATGCAATAATAATGCACTTTTTTACGCTAAAGCTACAATACACGATCTTAATTATAAACTGTACAAATTAATAACATAAGTATTAAATTTGTATATGTTACTTTTAAGAAAAAAAATAAAATAAGTTATAGGATAATCATTATGTTATTTTTCCTTTCTCTAATTTTTAAATTGGAACATATTGCAAAAATGCGGTGGCTGCTAGAAGACAAAATATAGATATCAGCTAAATATAGAAAAAGAAATCAGGGGTCAGTTTCTAATCATAAGCATTCTGCTCTGCAAGACAACCCATAGAAGTCGCTAATACTTATTAAAAAAACTTGTTCTTAATTTAGTATTAATTAATTAGTTATAAAATACTCTGTGCAGCACACTGATACATTAAAAGTATACCGGCTGAAATACCCGCTCTTTGCACGAGTTCATTTAAAAAGAAAATAAAACATTGATATAATCGCTGAATTGTAAGGAAAGTAAAGCCAAGTGCGAGACAATGTTTACAAATATGCAAAATGTTTTTTAAATGATTGCTCAAATTATAATTAGTTTTTAAGGAACTGTAATTTTAAGCCTCACAGAATTAGCATTTAGAATTGATGTTGAATAATGAACAATAACATACAATTCCGATGAAGAATAATTGTATTATTTTTAATATTTAAAGCGAAAAGTCTTCAACATGTTTTAACCCCGGCAGCAGGTGATCACTGATACTGATGGTGAAGCGGGGTTATTGAGTCACCCCCAAACCTTTTTGTTTATAAATTTTTTTTATAGTACACAATAAAAAACGTAATTCTAGTGAATAATTTACTTAAAAGAAAATATACTTACCGTCTTTCAAAGACTTTTCAATTTTTTTTTTGCTAATTCTAGGAAAAATTCAAGAAAACTGAACTAAAATGTTTAAACTGTGCGTGACCTTAAAAAAGACACAAATCACAGACACTTTCGCTAACATTACAGGAATGTTATTTGCAGGCAAAACTGTCATATTTTGTTCTAGTTATTGTAATTTTACAGTCCTTTGATGTTCGACAAATAGATGTTGAACTTTTGCTTGCTTGTGTGTTTTTTGACAAAAACAAAGTGTGTCTTCTGATACTTATAGCTTCATACTTTAGTTGATGGGGTTCTTCTGGTAGCATTTGAAAATTTTTCTTTTTGTTTCATGTTCGTCGCTTTTCTCAAATTTACTTTAATATGCATTATTTCAGCAGGTTCATCCCTTTTTATCAGTTTTAACATCTTTCAATAGAGATCAAAGATGCCATTTTTTAAAAATATATTCTGATCATTTACCCAAAAATTTACCTGCTCATTTCAAACCACAATAAGTCGTACAACAAGGCAGTCGAAGTCACTAAGTTATTCATAGGGTGGGGATGTAGCATGAATACAAAAATATTTTGGAAAAAGTGATCGCACCGGAACTCAGTCAAAACAAGTACCTTAAGATTGTAAAACGTTTGTCACTCCCAAAAAGGGGGATATGGGACAAATATATTTAAGTTCACGTTAAAACTGTCAAACAGGAGGATAGTGTCAGGCCATTGGTAACAAATTTAAAAAGTTTTGTCACAGAATTACCGATTTCGTGCGCTCAGTGCTCGCCGTGACCGCTCCCGGATTAAAAGTGTATTTAATACAATATGGATGCTCTAAAAAAATTTTGTAAAACGTTTTCATTATGCTTTATATGTTTGGGAATACTCAAAAATAAATCTTGGCCCAAATAATCCTTCAAAGTGCTCTCTATGCTTTTCCAGAAATCATAAACATATTTTACAAGGAAAAAAACGCAGCAGAAATAGCTTATTTACAATATCCCAAATGAAAAACAAATACATGAGAGCAGGACGTAACCAACCGTACAAGTAAGTTCGAAGGTCAAACCGCAGCAAATACATTCTGCTGCCTACAGCTAATGTACAACATTTCAATAATATAACAGTGGATGAAATTTTATCTCCTTAAAATTTTTGATTATGGGTCTGGGTTTTGTTTTTTTATCTGAAAGAGTAGTATTTTAAATTTGAAAAGAACACGTAATAAAAAAATCTCTCATCATGGGATTACCGCAAATCAAATAAAATGTTTTTTTATTTGGTTATAGTATCTCAAAGATAGATAATGAGGTTTTGAAGTAGAAGCTTTTATTTTTTATGACGTAATATCGCAGAGATGATATATGTAAATTATATCAGTGTAAATGTTATTATGTCAGAAAGTATTTTTTTTTTTACTTCATTCCAGTAAATAATTTTTTTTAATCTTTTATTTTCGATATGCTCGCGCCCCCCCTCGTATTTTATCGCGTCACTTCAGGGCGCGCCCCACAGTTTGAGAAACACTGATCTAATCTTATTATCCGATTTTATCTAATATTAATTTAATCTCTGATCAATCGTCATTTTAAATCTTTCTCAATAAGTATTTATTCACAATAATCCAATAATGATAACGTCAGTAAACAATCTCACCTGATTTGGTTTACATCTACCCCTTTGGCTAGAAAAACTTCAACTATATATAGTAAACTTCGGAATTTGTATATTACGATATCTTCAGAAGGGTTGATTGTGAATAACGCGAACTGGATAGCCCAAAAGATTTCCCAAGAGTACTAGAGGAAGGTACGCGAATAGATCCGTCTCACAACCGTATAATTGTTAAGGTAATAAATACTCAATATCTTACCAATGGAGATGTATTTTATTATACCCAATGGACCTGCAATCGCCAATCTCGATTTTGAAGCATTCTGCGAACTCGATCTCAAATAATTTTAAAAAGGACTGAAATATCAGAGACTACACTTTTGCTTTCTCTTACGAACCCTCGTATAGCTTTTTAAAGTGAGACTTTTAATTCTTCTTTTCTCTCATTCCTATTCTTATAACATTTTTCAGAACTCGTTATTTTATGACACGAGTGCTAAATTAAAAATACAAACGATGTTGTATTCTTGCATATTCAGAATATTGCTCTACTGTTGACTTAACTTAACACAAAGTGATTAGTTCAAAAGAGATCAATTCCTTTACAGCGGTGAGTGGATGTGTAAGCTATCTGACGTTGCTTATTTGGCTTGTTTCATATAATGAAGCCCCCAGTGGTATTAGAAGGGCATTTTTATATTTAAGAGAATGTCTACTCCACCTTGTCAAATACGAGACAAATGAGTCCAAAAGTGTATAAATTAAGAATTCATAAAACTTTATTTTCTTTAGTCAAAATACAATTCACAAATACATTACTATGCGATCATGCTTGAAAATAACACTTCAATATATTAATGCAACATTGAAAAACTCTTCATGAACTGAATAAATACACAATGAATGCTAATTTAGCTTGCAAAATGAGCAATTTAATATAAAAAAAAGTCATTTGTTTCCTTACTAAACAAGTTCTCGGAATAAATGGCAAATGTACTAAGAAAATAATTTATTCAAGTAAAATAGAATTGATATATGTGAATTTTGTGAAGTTATATTTAATATTTTAGGTATATAAATATTTAAAATTTTATCATAAAATCAAAATTACTCAAACAATTTTAAAGTCAATATTTCCCCAGATAAAATAAGCAATTTCATGTCATCGGCAGAAATTACAAATTTCTTTTCTAAAATTGGCAAAATATCCAACGTCTAAAACTAATGCATTAAAATGTCACTTCTAAATAAACAATTCACCATTTTCAATGAGAAAACATCTTTATCAAACCGCACAAGTTCCACACATCCGTCTTATACATCTATTAAAAATAACCACCATGGATATGTGTACCATCCATATAGCGTTATATATATAATTTAAGAACCAAATATATACATATTGATCAAGTTGAAACGCTTTATCTTTTATTGATGTTCTTGCGCATACAACATTATTGTCCGGGATTACTTTCTTCTGTGGGGGCAGCATTGCGCCTCAAATTCACCTGGCATGTGTTATTGTTACCAGCTGGCCTCTGTAATTGACGACGACGTGTTTTCTTTGTCCGGGAATGGCAACACCAACTCCGGGATTTCTGTTGTGCTCTTCCATAGCAACTGCGAACATGGTAGGCACCTTGCAAAAAATGATTATACTTAATATGGCATATATAGATATTACAACTTATATGTAGTCAATCTTTGGTAGTGGGTTATTTTTAATGAATTTTTTAAAAAATGCTGCACCTTTACACATTTTCTCAATCCTTACTATTAGTTCAGTCTCCCTATATATTTTGGTAAAATTTTCAGTTGTTAATAAAATACATTTGAAAGAGGTTCACTCCATGTAAGGAATTTAAAAAATGTTTTTATATTGCTTCCTTAACATGTCTAGAATAAAGCGGGTAAAGTCATTTTTAAAATTCGAAGTAAAGTTATAAAGAAGCAGAAAAGCTATAATGCAGAACAGCTATACCTTGTAAGTGAAGATTTTTCATTATTTTAATAGGATCTTTAAATTTTAAACGAGTTTTTCAAAACTGTTTTTCAAACTTTCCTCCATCATATCTCAAGAACGGTTTGATCGAATGACTTCAAATTTATAGGTAGACTCTGCACAAATATACGCACAAAATTGAACTATGATCTCGTTCCAAATTTCAAAATGTTTCTTTATAAAACAAAACATAACAAAACATGAATACCCGAAACTTTTCACACACAGAGGTCTACCAAACATCCAAATTTTATATTTTCTACCTGAGTATAGTTCATTCGGTGTATTTAAGCTTATATAGATTAAAACCCCGTTGATTTTTTTAAATTTCAAATAGCCTATCAGCCGGAATCGTGGAGGAAGTGAGCGTCCCTTTTTCGAGGCGTATGTATTCAGAGCGCTATAACTCATGTTCTATTGGATATTTCAGAGGCTAAACATTTATATACATATTCTTAAGATACATATATAAACAAATGATAAAAGTAAAAATTTCATCATTTTACTGGTCGTCAAAATTTTTTCTAAAAATGCTTAAAAATGGCCGTCACATGGGTGAATCCTCCTTAAAGCGCTCAATTGAGCTGAAATTTTATAACAAGATTTTTATTGACAATACGGTATATAATTAAATTATAATTAATACAAAATGTTGCATTCGTAATTTTTTGAGTAATTAGTATTCAACACTTGAATCCTTTTTGCGACTTGTGTCAAATCCTTCTAAAGAGGTTTCGCATTTTAAAGCGCTCATTTGAGCTGAAATTTTCTATACAGGATTGTTTTGGGTGACAATACGATACATTAATTATAAATTAACAGAAACTAATTATTTTAAGAATTATAGATACACACGTTGGCTTCATTTTTAAGACTTGGGTCAAAATTTTAGAATACTTTCGAGTTTTAAAGCATTCAGTTGAACTGAAACTTTATATACACGATTGTTTGGGATGACAATATCGATACTCTTTAATGATACTCACAAAAATTGCCACTTAATATTCCATTCTTTAATAAGTATATACAAATTTATATTTTAATTATTTGATAAAAAGTAACCAAAAATAAAATTTCTTTGTTGACCTACGGAACAGAGACTTTAAATTTTTTTATTTATTACTTTTATTTTATAATAACTTTTGGGCATACCCTGTTATTAATGTCGAACTAATTGAACTATTAGCAATTTAAATACCAAAAGGATTGGCTTAAAAGATACCTTTACAGTACAGCAAATATTAAGTTGTAGCGTATGAAGTGTCGAATTTTAAGGAATACACAAAACTGCATATCTTTCTGAAATCTATTCGATCAAGTTACGCAATACCGTTTCAATTCCTCTTTCCCAAAACAGATTTTATTACATAGATGTGCCCGTCTTCGATATTTAGAAACATCCACAGAATCTCCACACACACACTTCATTTTCATACTGTTTAGCCCGTAAAACAATTCTAAATGTTAAAAATTAAATTCGGGTGGTGGAAGACCTTGAATAAGCTGGGTGTAGCAAAATTTCATATTAAAATCTTATTTAATTTCTGCAATTGTTTTGTGTAAAATATGCTATGAGAATCGTGGAGAAGTGATGGGTTATAATTTTTGATGCACTTTAATGTAATGGCAGTAAAAATACGGGAGGATAATAAAAACTGCAATATGTTAATGCCATACTGTAATCGTATTGGTCATAGGATTAAGTTGTAATAGTTAGCATTAGTGTTTCGACGTGTTCAGTGACAGGTGGCACTAATGTTTTAGTAGGGAAAGCGAGACCATGCCACAAGTGCGTCTGACTTTGAAGCAGCAAAAGAACATTTTGAAATAGTATTGAAAGTCCAAGAATAATTGAAATGCAACAACGTTGAAGGCAACAATATGGAAGGGAACCACCAACAATCTTAAGCATTGCTATCCTTCGGGATAAGTTTGAAACTGATGGAACAGTAAAACATACGCATAAAGGACGATCAGGCCTCCACAAATGAAGAGTCTTCTACTGGAGTGTTATATTCGTTCACATAATCACTACAAAAATCTACATTACAATGTGGACGTGCAACAGGTGCGAATAGCGCTAGCGTAGATCCTATTTTGAATTGAGAAAAATGGAAAGTTTACACACCACAATTGTTACACACACTGAACGAGGACGACCCAGACAGAAGAACAGTTTAGTGAATGGTACCTTTCACAGGTTGAAAATGGTGCAATTTTGTTTCCTAGTAATGTGGTCTCTTATGGAGTTTCCACAAGAATATAATGTACAGCAAGAAACCGTGCACACTAGGGAGTGAGTGATTGTGGGTTTTAATGGCGAAGAGCCAATTTTGTCTAAGTTGCGCCAAACGCTTGTTTAAGCATTAAAAGTATAAAATATCTAAAAGTTTCATAAAAGGAGTTCCAGCAATAAAATTTAAAATCTCACAATATACGTTTACTTTTATTTTTAGAACTGGTTTTTTTTAAAGAGATTTTGGTGGGGATTTCCCCACCAAGTCATAAATTTATAGTAAAATGTCCCGTTTTCGGTCGCGGTTAAAAAGCGATATCTCACCACTTCCTCCTCCTCAACATCGTACACAAGCATGTCCTCACATCTGACGTTTCCTGTAAAGGTGTACTTTTCTTGCCTGAGGTACCATCCGTGCTTTACTTTGGCTTTAAGAGGTGGGAGTGAGTGGGGGGTTTATGGTGCAAGAGCCAAATCTGGCTAAGCTGCGCCAATATAAGAGGTGAAATAGCAACGTTAACAGTTCTGTTGGGACTTTTTTTCCGGCGAGATTTGAAGTTTGTTTTAAAGTTTTATGAAAGGTATGTATTTGATGGTTTTTTGGTAGTTTCAAGAACAGGACATGTTTCAGTTTAAAGTTAAAACATTGATGCTGGGTAAGTTTTTTTATTGGATGAGGATGATAACAGAGGTACATAAACATGCTGGGACTGAGTATATTTAAAGGAATGGTGGTTGAGATTCTGATGAAGTTTTTACGCTACAGAAGATGTGGATGGTAAGAGGCGTGCCCGATAGGTAGAGAACACTTTAGAGGCATTTCTCTTAAATTAAACGACTAGTCACTCAATTCCTGTAGCTCCTGTAAGAGATGTCACCAAAAGTACACCATCTTGCTCAAAAATGTTTGAAGGTGGGTGGTTATTGTTTGAACACTTTTGAATTTCAAATTTTTAGCAAATAATGTACGTTTTTCTTCACAAGGTATCTACATTTCTTTAACACCCCTGTAGTTTCAGTTGGATTAGTTTCCCCCAATGCTCTCAAAGCATCTTTCTTCACATGTTTTAGGTCTTCTACACTGTTTATTTTGTAGGAAAAAAATTCCCAGGCTGAACTTTTATAATAACGCTGCACATTTTGATCATTAAAAGTATTCTCTCTCAAATACTCGATTTATATTGCGTGCAGTGAACTTTTGTAGTATTACCGAGCTTAATTGAAAAATTAACACGAATTTCTGTTGAATTCATACTTTTACGAAATGCAAAACAAATAAAATGAAACCCCTTTGAGAAAATCTTTGTTGAAATGAGACTTCGGCAATGGACAGTACGACAATTAACGAAGTTGTAACTATAACAAAAGCAACTATTAACAAAAATAGAGAAAAAATTTATACAGAAAAATACATTTCATATGCTCCAACATATTTTGTAAAGCATTTTCATCAATTCCTTTCCGTTATAAAATGAAATTTAAAAACCATAACCTACAATTCATGTTATTTAACATCAGAAATAATTGTAGCTGAAAGAAGAATTTGTATTTGTAAGCATAAAAATTGATTTTAAGATCTGTAATTCAATTAAAAGTCTTGAGTTATGAAACTCTTATCGAATTAAATATCTATGTGATAGGTATAGCTGTAGTTTTAAGATTAATATTTTTACAGCTCAAAAGGTAAATAAAGAAAAAATAGCTTAAATAAGACTAATAAATTGTAATAAAATTATCACTTGCATATTTAAAAATTTATTAATCGTCTCAGACTGGCACAGTAATGAAACAGATAAAAGGTTTTTTATATTTGGTTTTATACAATAAGTGCAGTTATAAATTTTACTCTCTTCTTATATCTTTTATAATGAAATTATCTGTAACTTAGACAAACTATCTGTATAAAAAATCGGATAAGAACTTTTATCAAGCTATTGATTGTATTAAAAACAATTTTAAATATTCATAGAAAAGTGATTTTATAAACACAATCGTAATTTCATTTTTATCAGAATTAGAAATACAATTGGTGCATAAAGAATTTTATCACAAAAGCAAACGTGTGAAAGATAAATATTTGATATCACTCTACGTTTGGAAATAACGTTTGATAAGCTTCAAAAGCACATGTTTGTCATTATCTGGTGTATTCATCTATGCCAACAATTACTGAATTGCAAACAATAGAGGCAATTTAAAATGTTCAATATTGTAACTAAAAGCACTCGCACATTATGCCTGTTCAATTCTAAAAAGACAAGTAGATTGTGTGTTTTAAATTTAATAAATTTAAATATTTCAGGGTTCATAGTTAGTTTAAAAAATGTTGACAGACTTGTTAGTTTAGTATTGTTACGAATTTTATGTAAAATATAAACAATTTGTATTTGGGTGTGTAATGTAGTTCTGTTTATTTTATGTTAAAATTGTAATATTCGCAAGCAACGCCGTCCCATACGTCATAATGGCGATTCAAAGGAAACTTGGTAAAATCTTGGAGATTGAGCCAGGTTGGCATCATTCTTGGAGGCCATGTTAGCGATTTGGTGACCATTTTTGCGAGTGGAAATTAGTGGAGAAACTGACTAATTTCACGATCTATGACGCAAGCGGATCTTTCTCTAATGATCCGCGAGACCTATAAATAGGGAGAGAACCGAGTCGGTCTTGTTTTGACTAGCGATTAGTCAGCATTGTTTTGACCGTTAAGTCTACTTGTGATTAGCTCTGCTGTTGAGTAGGACGAGCGGTGCTTGGGAATAATCTTTACACTGATAGCTGTCTAAGTGCTGTAGAAAGTGTGAAAACCCGATATTTATTCTGTGAATTTTTCTGCTGAATTCTGTATTTCAAGGATTGTTTTTTCGAAAATAAATTTCCCGTCGCTTCTAAATAACTGCATTGCTCTTTGCGACTGATTTGCATAAAATCCTCGAACTCCACGATCAATATATCGATATCAAAATTCATAGAACAAAGTTGTCATGAAATATTGAAACAGTAATCCACCACATAATATAACTTTTAAATGGAACAAACAGCATAATTGCTTACAATTAGGTAGGTGTGATGCCCTTCGAGGTTTGAAAAGATCACAAGACAATTTTGAGAAAATTCTATTCTTTAACAAACGAAAAAAAAAAACAACCAGAAACTTTTTTCCCAAAAAAATAACTGCAAATGGGCTCGTTTCAACAGCAAATATAGCGTGTCCGAAAAAGTACGACTCTTTCAAAAATAAAATGAAGATTTATGTAAAAATCTTTTCTTTTTGGAACGCAAAGAAATGAACTAGATGGCGCAATGTCCACGTTTGGCAACACTCTTCAAAATTGCTTCATAAGAATAAAAGCAAGCTGTAGAAGAGTTTAGCGAATTTAAAAATACCTCAGGAGCACCACCACACTGACCAGATGATGAAAAGAGGAAGTCCAATACCTTTGGCCACCTAGATCTCAATAGGCTTAAATCGTGCGACTTCAGTCTCATGACAACCATGTGTTTTTAGACAATCAGTACAAAAACTAGTGTGACGCCATAGTTTCACGATAAAAACAATCACGTGTTTCCAGATAATCAGTTCATGTGCGCTTTTTGTTGCCAACTTTTGATCTTTCCTCTCGGAAACTTTATCTTAAAAATACAAATTTCTCAACAATAATGCCCATAGGTTGACAAAATTCATTTATTTAAAAGTACATGCATAAGAAATAAGATCTTTTAATTTAAAATCTTTTAAGGAAATTTAATATAAAATTTGAAATTTTACCGTTTTACATAGAGCGAGTGAATATTAACGTCGCACTGTTCAGCTACACGAGGGCTTTTGGCGACGGACCAAGTAAATTTGAACCATGGTCAAAGTGACGTGGACGACACCCGAGCTGGCATCCCTCTCCTTTCTACCACACCACCAACGGGAGGACGTTTCAGCTCTACGGATTTAACGTGCATAGCTGCCCTACACGGCGGGTTTTGAGTGGTACTGGGCTCGAACTCATGACATGCCTGCCCTGATCCAATACTTTGACCACTGCCCCGATTCGACTCCAGACAGGTGGCATTAGTTAAAAACAAATTTAAAAAACAAACAGATTCTCTACCTCTTTTCCATCCAGGTTTGCTGTAGTTGTAATTGTTTATTTCCTTGTACCATTCTTTAACAATCTGCTCGCCTTTCTTT
The DNA here is from genome assembly GCA_019973955.1 of Trichonephila inaurata madagascariensis. NCBI lineage: Eukaryota > Metazoa > Arthropoda > Arachnida > Araneae > Nephilidae > Trichonephila > Trichonephila inaurata. The sequence continues at coordinate 11,509 of BMAV01008868.1, read as the reverse complement.
GATGGTTGGTCCAAATCGACAAGAGAAATGTTCTCACCAAGACCTGCAGGTTAAAAATTATACAAGCAAAAACATTAAAGTTTACATTTGCAATTAAAAATGGTTACAATAGCGATATATTCAACTTTTATTAGCATGCATCATGAAAAGCAATATGGAAGGATACATTTTAAAGCATAATTTTAAAAATACGTCAAAATATTGTTTTAAAATTGCTATAGTAATTCATTCTGAAATAGGTTACCTTACGAAATTGAAATATATCTAGAAACTATTGATTGAAAGATTTTTTTTAATTTCTAATGGAGGGGAATCATTCGTGCAATTTTTTTATCCGAGGGAAACTTGTAGTGTTTTGCAAAAGCTGCAAGCAATATAAACCAGGCATTTCGAGAGAATACTCTTGACGATCGAAGAGTCCAGCGTTAGTTTGAAAAATTTCCGTAAGACGAATTTTCCCTACAAAAGAAATCCCGTAGAATTCCTACTTAGATCAACAAAGAAATGTTATTTTAGCTACTTTTTATTAAATAGTTACAATTAATATAAATACGTATATACATTATACAGAATCACAACATTAATAATTAATAAAAATTAATTCCACTTAAAGTATCGTATTGTCATTTTAAAATATCACGGGGTGCGCCAAGAAAGTTAGAGGGATGTATTCTCGACGTTTCTGGTCGTGTATCTTATTTTACAATACAGTCGAGGGAAATGTTACGAAAGCAGTTCCCATTTTTAGTACAGGGGTAGGCAGAATTTTAGGTTACGGGTTACTTCTAATTTTTTAGAGGTCTTGATGTAATGAGCTAAGGTGTAATGAGCTAAAAGAAAGTATACAGTAGAGTCAGTTCTCCAATTTACGAACCTGTATTTTACGAATTTTTCTTGGAACCAAGAATGATTCTTTGTAAAATAACCTCCAAATCGCAAAAAATGTGTTTTTAATTTAACAAAATTTTCTCTAAAACGATTAGATTTTTTTCTTCCGTATTTTTTAAAATATTTCTTGATCTCAATATGATGAAATGATTATTAAGTCTTGGTGAAAGAGGTCGAACCCCAGTGGCTGAATGATAGTGTACTGCGCTTCCACGCCACAGGTCCGGGAATTCAAATCCCAGGTTGAGCAAGGTCGACTCGGTCTTTGATCCCTTCAGTAGGTCGATAAATGAGAACCACGTTTGCTTGGAAACTAAACACTGGAGGTTTCATGTTAGGCTGACCACGTGACCGGAACATCTGCTCATGCTCCTCAAGGTCGCGAAAACCGAGATATGCACAGTAGGCCTTGGCCCTCATGTTGCGCAACCGAGTTAAGTTGAGTGAAGGCAGTCACTCCAAAATGTCTTGGCAATCCACCGGTCGATCGCGATCGACTTAATGCTTACCTCGGCTCTAGTACATGAAAACCCTGAAATAAGCAGCAGCTAGTCATATTCCTCAAAACGGGTGTGAAGTGTAGTTTGTACTGAAACACGCAGCTCAAATATTACCGTCCAAGGCGCTTTAGATTCAAATGTGTTTATTCCAGTGGAGTTAGCTTTACCCATTTAATAGCATAGAAAGGATGTCTATTGGCAACTTCTGCACAATGAGTCGACTTTCAAATGTAGCTGAACAGTGCATACGAGTCCCCTTTACCATTGCAAGATTCAAGCGACTGATTATGCGTAAAAGATGGCTTTTATCTAGCAAACTAACAAATTTTATTACATACAAAGCTTTATTTTTGTGTTGGTATGTTTTGTCTTGATTGATTGAATATTAACGTCACACTGTTCAGCTACACGAGGGCTTTTGGCGACGGACCACGTAATTCTGAACCATGGTCAAGTGACGTGGACGACACCCTGAGCTGGCACCCCCCCTAACTACCCACACCACCCAACGGGAGGACGTTTCAGCTCTCGACAGATTTAACGTGCATCGCTTCCTACACCCAGGTCTTTAGTGGTACTGGGTTCGAATTCGTGACAAGGCAAGCCACGATCCGATACCTATACCACTCGGTGACCGCGGCCACATGTTTTGTCTTGAAGCTTAAATGTGCTGTGCCTCAACCTCTGTTTTTCTCATTTATTCTGCGCCAAATTTGAATAGATCTAACAAATAATGGAGAAAAGTTTTCAAACTGGTGGTTGGCTTTTTCTCAACAACTTCCCGTAACTTAACAGCAGGTTTCACAGTTCAGTCCAGTGGCTCCCGTGTAGTATCGGGAGAGGGCACTTTGAATTTGGCGATTTTTATCCCAAATGTCATGGCGAGATATTTTAGAATGAATTGTATAATTCCGAAAAGTACCTTGGCGACCACTTTTAGTAAAAAAAAAATGACTGGGCCACACAAGTCCCCCCATACTACACTTTAAACCCAGTCCAGTTAACGGGGATACAGCCGCAAATAAATTAGCATCTGAAAAAATAGAACTAAAAATTTTTTTCCGATAACAAACATCAGTTACTCAAAATTATCAGCCACTAATAAAATATCTTGTTTATATTTGATCCACCTTCATGTAAAATTAAAAAGATGAAACTGAAGAGACTATGTTAAAATATTAGTAATAGTAAAAACATCCAATTCAAAGCCAAATTTGAAAATACAGATATGAGCTGAAATAGTTATTTCAATAATTTCCCGACTGTATTCCAAGTTGGAAAAAGACAACACATTTAAAAGTCCGATTCAATGGCAAAATAAAGAGTTCAACCTTGTAACTCTGCTAGGATATTCTTGTAAATTTACTCAGACATAATAAAGTAATTTTTGTCACTTTGTTTATCGAGGCTAAAACAATGGGCATAAATTTTGCTTAAGTTTTAAAGAATTGGTTAGATGAAATGAACAATGCGTGTGGTTAACCAAACAAACCGCAAAAAGTACACAAGCAATTGTTTAATTTAGATTTGCATAGACTCGCAAAAATGGGAATTGAAGACTAAGTGTTTATTCTTTAATATTTCTTTAAAATGCTGGCCATAACTGCCATTTTAAAGGGACACAGAATGATTCAATTGACACAAATCAGTCAAACAATAAAATTACATTACAATACTGTCATATTTCACTTACAAATTAGAGAAAAGTGAAAATAAACAAAGAACATCAACGATATATTGTAACTAGAAGTGTGACAAGAGATAAACAGTGACAATTATACTAGAAATGAGCATTTATCAAAACTGAGGATTCTCCATTACTTTTGCACTGCAAAAATGAATCGAACCAAAACTAGCTCGTTTCAAAAATCGAAAACGAAAAGTTTCCGCTCAAAAACTTGCAATGATCTCGATTCAATAAATTTTTTATAAAATATATAATCTATATAATATTTTATATAAGCCACTCTGAGGTATAGCGTTTTGAAGGAACTTCCCCACACAAAGTACAACTAAAAAAATAAGAGTGACAAACCACGAGAAGTTTTTGATTAGTTACCTCAAGTTAATAGTGTAACGTTATAGTCACACGGGTAGGCGTGATATTTTGAATGAAGCTTTCACAAAATACCTTTATTTTTAGTAAACATTTTTAATCGTAACGAAATATCAAGAGTGATTATCAAAAGCAATTAACACTTTAAGGTATTCCCGACTGCATTCAGAACTGATTTTGAAAATGCATTGGGGAATAAGTTCGATATTTAATGTCACCCGATTAAGAATATTCATAGAAATTATTTGAATATAAATTATAATAAAAAGAATTTAAACACCATTTTTTATGACAAAATGAAAATTGCCTTTATAAAAAAAAAAATTACATCTATAATAGTATTTTGCCTTTATATAATTGAGATTTCTCTACACAAAGCCTAAACTAGGATTTTGAAATGTGTACAATTTAAAAGTGGATTTATTCACACTTTCATATCATAATATAACAATTTAAAAAAACATCCGTTTTTATTTAAATTGGCAGCAAATCTGAAGATGGGAATACTTCAAAAATCTTTGTTTAGTCTCTTAAGTCCTAGCTATATATAGCCACATATTATAGAAGAATTTTCCCATAAAGTAGTGTTTCTCTCAAACTGTGGGGCACGCTCCCCTTGGGGGGGTGATAACTCTACAAGAGGGGCGCAAACATATTGAAAAGTCGAAAACAAAAGGTTATTCACACAAAAAATTTACTGAAAGTAAACAAACAAAATACTTTGATATAAAATATAGGATACACATTTACACTGATATAATACACTTATAAATATATCAGTACTGTACAATGTATATTTTATTAAATTTTAAAAGTACAAATTAACAAGTTCGATAATTATCAGTAACCCCATGGGCTTGTATTAACACTTATCTTCAAATTTGTACGGTTTTTTAATTAATTCCTTAACTGCCTGTTAAAAGTAAGCAATTGCTCCCCCAAAGGCATCGTTTACCAGAAAAAGAAATCCTCTGAAATAAGTAAATCCTTCGCAAACACTGTCAAGGTCCGTTTATTGCATTCCCAAAGCCCTCGGAATAATTTTTGGGTCGCACTGCAGAAAAGATCGTACTTCGAAAGACTTATATATACGTCCAGAAAATTTACTTTGGCTGAACGAGACATTTATACACGTCGGGTGGCACATAAGGGGGTTAAAGTCGTATTGTAGCTTTAGTGTCAAAGTACAGTATTATTGAATTCAATACATTGTTATTGTATGGAGGGGGGCGCGAAGAAAATGATTTAATAGTGGGTCGCGTATATTGAAAGTTTGAGAAGCACTGCCGTAAAGTAATGTTTTGAAAATCATTTTCTTCACATTTTGTGTCCGAAAATGCCTTTTAAAATTTTTATTCCAATATTAAAACTACCTTATGAATATATTCTAATTCAGATGACACTCAATATATAAAAAATATTCATTTATACGCTTTTGCAAAATCAGTATTATGAGCGTAGTCTGATACCTCAAAGATTTGTATATTTGAAACAGTAGCGAAAATAGATTTGAAACACGCATCATGTTTTCTAATCTGATAAGAATATTAAATCCGCTTCTCAGTTTGGTTATTCTTCTGACGCAAGCACAACCTGTTAAATTCGATAGTTCATGCAATGCCAAGATTTTAAACACAATATTTACATAAATTCATCAATACGGTTTATATACATTATAAACATCGGCTGTTGCAAATTAATCTATCAATTATCCACAACTGTAGTGTACCCCTAGGGGTGTACGCGAATCATAGTTCGAAAGTTGCTGAATAGATTACGTCCAGATTTGTAACATTAAATTTGTTTCAAATTTAATTATCTTTTAGTTTTAAGGTATCCGACTACGTTCGGAACAGTGATTTATAAAAGCGTATAAATGAATAATATTTATGATATCTAGTGTCACTTAGATTCGAAAAAGTATATAAAGTTACTTTAAGAATATTACTATTTAAGTACAATATTTTGACAAAAAAATGAACATAGAATGACCCATTTTCAAAATATTCTCCTTTTGTGAAAAATGCTTCTATTTATAATATTTCGCCTGTATATGAGCTAGACCTCTGTACAAGATGTACTAAGATTTTTTTAAATATATATGACATAGAAGAGGTTTATCCATATTTTAAAAGACAAAGAGGGAGAAATTTTAAGAAAGAAAACGCCGATAGTCATTTTAATTGGTAGTAACTCTGAAAATAAAATGAATTTTCCAGAAATACTAGGTCAGACTCTGGAGAAGTCTTTACTTTATATAAGCAAAATATTGTTATAGAATTATTTTTTATAAAAGGAGAACATTTTGAAATATTATTCTAAGTTAAGTTTTTGCCAAAATATTGTATTTAAATAGTTTTTCGTCATAATGTCCTTAAAAACAATTTTACATCTATTCTAATCTAAGTGACACTAAATATCATGACAATTATCCATTTATGATCTTTTTAAAATCATGGGTCCGAACGTAGTCTGATACCTTAAAAAGACTCCGAGTTTTTACGTTACCGTTTAATTTTTTTAGGGCGTTTGTTGAATTTTCGTTGAAAGTGGTTTCTGGGTATAATGCTATGTTTGTATTTTTCACACATGCTTTCTTAAAACTTCCGAAAATAGGTCCATTTCTCTTGTCGCAGAATTGGAGCCCTGAACCCTCAGACTCGTACAGAACCAAGTTTTGTAAACACCTTGCGAAATGCCTGAATATTTTGAACACAATTCAGAACTCTAAGTGATGAAATGATTGTGGGTGTTTGTAGAAGTCACGAAAGTTTTTTCCCCAGTTTTCATTGGCAACAGGCCATTGAAATCTTTCTAAAAGTTTGTGTACAGTAAAAAGAAGAATCTACAGAACATAATACGAAAATGCTTGAGGAAATATAGCTACACAAGATACTCAAGATATATATATAATTTTAATCTCAATGAAAAAAAAATCAAAGCAATATCCATGTTTTGTAAACTACAGAGACTATTAAATAATTTTTACAAAAATTGTTCAAAGCTTTCCCAAGTTAAAAATAGAATTACTTAACAGTATTAAATAGATTTGTTTTATTTCACATGGCAATGTCTGTTAATATAAACCCGAATAATTTTTTTGTGCAATCCAAAGAATGATATTTCCAGACCCAGTTCGAATTACAGCGCTACTATAGACGAGAAGACTATTAGCAATAGACCTCGAAGATTTTACTAAATGAATTTGTATTTTCTTAGGCGGGGTTTTTAAGTTCAGAAAATAAATTGAGACCAAAAAAAAATGATTCGATAATATTGTTACTACATATCGTGTTGGCATCAAAGATAGTAGCCCTTACCCACCCGTTTTGCTGGGTATTTAGCTGCAATGTATTACTCCATATATTTTTAAATTATGTCCAAGTCTTGAAAAACCTGACTTTAAAATTGAGACAAAGATGGTAGCCCAAGGGTAGAATGATCTTTCGGACCCATTGAAATAAATTGCGTTCGACAAGGAGATGAACTGGCGTATCTTCTCTTTAAATTCTAGCATTAGAAAAAGTGACAAGAGATTCAAATATCAATACCAGAGGAAATATATTTAATAAATCTATACAGTTATTGGCTTTTGCCGATGTGATTTTGATATCATCGCTCGAACACCCACCGCACTAAGACGAGCCTTCTTATCTTTAGAGAAAGAGGCCCTCAGGATGAGACTGAAAATCAATGGGGATAAGACCAAGTACATGCCTTGAAATAAATCGGGTTTTAACAACTCCCATTTTAAAATTGGAAGAGTATGGTTTTGAAGTTGTTGCCAGCTTCACTAATTTAGGTTCGGAAATTAACAATTAGAAACGATTGTACGACTGAAATCCAAAAGCGAATTACTATGTATAATAGATGTCTTAATGGAATACGAAAATATATGAAATCAAATTTAAATAAAAAAAACGAAGATTCTATTGTATAAAAGTCTTTTAAGATCACTATTAACTTAGGCATGCGAAACTTGTTCTCATCTGTTCGAGACATAGACCATGATATCTACGAAAGGAAGATTAAGATTTTGGAGGAATTCGGGAAAATTGAACGTGGCGAAGGAGATCAAATTTCGACCTCTATCAATCGTAAGGAAACCGATATTGTTAACTCCATCAAAATACAACGAATTAAATGGGCATGTCACGTTGTCAGAATGAACTAAGACCGCACCACTAAAAAAGTCTTCAATGCTCAACCAATTGGCCTACGAAGAAAGGGAGGCCAAATCTTAGATGGATTGATGGCCTAGAAAAAGATCTAAGTTTTGAGAACCAAGAATTGGAGAACACTAGCAGGAAGACTGGACTGGAAAAGGTTTCTTGAGAAGGACAAGACCCACCCTGGGCTGTCGTGCCACTGAGAAAGGAAGATATCCAAGTCTTAGCATTAAGTTTTCAATTCCATTCAAAAACATTTTATAACCCTCGCTAATTGATTTAAACAAAAAAGGAAGTTCTAAAACTGAATCTATATCACTCCTACAACCTCACTTTTTCGAGAGTATTTCTTCAAAACTCGTTCATAGCTGATCTCCACCCGAAAGCAACATGCCCACAAAAATTCACATTTTTGAAGTATTAGACGAAAATACTTGAAGTTTTAACTAGAACAGCCTCGCAACAACCTTAACAGGGTTTGCTGAAATCGACTTTGAGTGTTGCCATATCAAAGAATGTCGTCAAATGCAGAAATTGTTTTCGAATCATGAGCGAGAACGATTTTTCACTAAATTGATTGGCTACATAACACCGCTTTTGACGCACATACACAAGCCCTTCCTTAAGCAAGGGAGTTTAAAAAGTTCACTCAAAAATAAATTTTAAGGAGGTGTTGGAAACTTAAAATTCTTAATATGACAATTGAGATTTTTACATTTTCAAATTGTATAGATTTTAACCTTTCTAAAAATACCTTACTTTGACCTCTAGGGTAATTAGAAGTTCTTAAAATCTATTTTTAAATAATCATTGAAACTAGGCCACGCCCATTTAAATGGTGAAAAATGCAAACAAAGTATTTTTGCTTAAAAGTTGAATGGATGATGGAAATCAAAGCTTTTAATCCAGAATTGACTAAAAATGTGTTTACATGGAGGTACACAATATCCCAATAAAAATGTAAACAACGTAATATGGTCTCTTATCGAAGAAAATATTGTACAGATAAAGTTTTAAAGGTACATCTGATGCAATTTCATGTTTTTGGGGAAATGAAAAAAACCTTTTGGTTAATTTGACCCTTTTTTAAAAAGGAAAAAAGGGTAAACAAAAGGAAATTAAAGGCTAAATACTCTGTTTCAAAAAAAAAAAGGGGGGGAAAAAAAAGGATTTAAAAAAGAGGGAGATTAAAAAAAATTTAAATTTTGAGGTAGGGGGAGGAATGTTTTAATAAAAAGTTTACATTAAAAATTATTTTTTAAAAAATTTTATGTTCGTTTATACCTTTTCGGGGAAAAATGATGTTCCCAGGTATGCAATTTTTGCAAAAAATTTTATAATGATACCCAACTTCAAAATGAGTTTTGAAAAAAGCAAAAAATTTTTTTACAAATATTTTTAGGGAAAAAAATGGGTCAAATTTCATATATTAGACAAAATTTTTTTATTAAACAATTCAAAATTAGCTAAAAGCCCATTTCATACAAAAAAAGTATACTTTAATTGATAAAAATTTTTCCAACATTACATTTAAAGATTGAAAAACGTACATAAAAAACCCAAATTTCATTGTCGTAAAAGGGGGTTTCCCGACTCCTAAAATTTTTGGCAGAAATATTTACAGCTAGGGTGAAGGGCCCCAATTTTTGTTGACTTTAAAACACTTAAAAAACCCAAAAAATAAAAAAATAAATTACCGGCAATTCACCACCAAAATAAAAAATTCCCAAATTAATTTTAAAAATATTGTATTACAATTTTAAATTTTTGCTCTTTCTATAATGCACCCTTTTTAATAACCCTGAATAAACACTGTCCGTGTTTTTTCCCCCTTGGAAAACCTTTTTTTTGCAAAAAGGGGCTAAATTTAAATTTTGCGTAAATTACGAACAACTTTTCCCCAAAAAAAAAAACATCTAAATTTTAAAAAAATTTATTATATAAATTTACTAAAATTTAACGGAAAATACCAAAAATTCAATAATTATTTTTTTGCCCTTATAACATTAATCTCATTAGAATATCAATGTTTAATGAACTTTGATTTAATAGTTTAGTAAAAAAAATAATAAAAACCCAAACAGATGACGTCAAACACCCCAGTTACCTTCTTTTTTTTTTCCAATCTATTTCACACCCGAAATTTTACTCAAGATTTGACGGGCTATAAAGACGTTTTAGTTAAAAAACCGGGGTGGTGCGAGGCGTGGGGCCCCCCGTTCAATCCCGGCTGGAGTCTAGATTTTCTGGAAGCCAAAATCATAGGCAAGCATGTCATGCGATTATGTAGCATGAAAAAGATTCTTTCAATACCTATTTGGCTCTGGTATACTATCGGTAAAATTTAGCATTCGACGAGAGCTTGAATTTCATTAACTCTAGTGTCAAGATTGATTAATTGAATATTAACGTCGCATTGTTCAGATACACGAGGGCTTTTGGCGACGGACCACGTAATTTTGAACCATGGTCAAGTGACATGGACGACACCCGAGCTGGACCTCCTCTTCTAACTACCACACCACCAACGGGAGGACGTTTCAGCTCTCGACAGATTTAACGTGCACCGCTGCCCTACACGGCGGGTCTTTAGTGGTACTGGGCTCGAACTCGTGACAATTCATGCCACGATCTGATACCTATACCACTCGGCTACCGCGCCACAACTCTGTGTCAAGTTTAGTAGCTGGATGCGCTACTAGATGGTGCCACCAATGGAATAACTCTCGCACCTGAGGACTTGCCATGATTGTAAAAAGCTTTGTTGACAATATGCAGTCCAATAGGTAAATAAAATAGAATAAGGAGTGACGTGTGGTTCAAATAAAACATTGCTGGCCACGAGCTCATGGCAATGTTTTGATGTATGCTTTTACACCCAACCTCATCTCCCAAGTATGCGCAATGTGAACACCTCCTTAATTAAGTTTAAACATCCACCTTGGTCATCCTCTCTCGATTCCACATTCAGTTTTTAATTTAAAATGTTCAATAAAATAGAACGTAATTCTCCGACTTTAAGGGGGGAATTAAAAATTATATATAAATAGCACTTCCAGTTTCTCATTCATTACTCAACGCAAACAGTTTGTCAATGCTGCGAGAAATAATTACCTGGATTTTCACTGTACTGTAGGAATCCCTTCTCCGCCAGCTTTTCTGCCCAGCCTTGGCCATGCTGCTAAGCTCTTCGGACATGACTAAGGTGGACATCCATGCATTGTCCGGTAGTTATTGTGGGCATTGAAGGTATCTCGTTTGATGTCTACCATCTCAACAGGACCTGCAAAGATTAAGTTAAAGAATATAACCTATATTCTAGATTCTTCTGAATAGAAATAGTCTAACATTGATTTATGTTTTTATCACTTAAAACACAGAGAGCGACACCAAAAATTCAATTTCTCACCGAATACAGTCTTTTGTGGTGGAAAAACTCATTTTCCATACCGTTATTACAAAATGATTTTTACATATACAAGACTCTTCTTGAGTTCGTTGAATCTTGAAGATACTATTAGTATACAAGAACATTTCTAAACAAAACGATTTAAGAGGACTTTAGTATCCTTTGAAAATTTTTTATGTATTTAAAATTTATTTTAGCATTTCATGTTAAATTTCTATTCAAAAAAATTATACGAGATGAAATTTCCCACATATTATTCCCATAATTTTAAAAATCAAAAGTTCTTTTTGAAGAAAATTTGAAAAATTCAGATTCTATTCCTTTTGTAATTATTAATCTTTTGAACTGAAATTTTTTTTGTAATATTCTTAAAGATGTTCTAAACTTTAGGATTCGATTTTACAATAAATTAGTTTTGAAGAAAAAAATAAAATGCTATATGCCTGCTAAAATTAAAAAAAAAAGCCAATCTCCTACAGTTTAATTT
>BMAV01008867.1:0-20221 GCA_019973955.1 Trichonephila inaurata madagascariensis | reverse complement strand
ATATATATATATATATATATATATATATATATATATAAAGGGGAAATATAGCTAAATAATCATGCACCTAATCGACGGTAACAACATAGCATGGCATACAAAATTCGTGGCGGCAAGGAGCTAGATTTACGCCTATCGTTACTCGCAGCTTTGAGCATCATGCAGCTAACAATTCAGTGTTCTTTGACTCGGTTCCACCCCAAACTTGAGTGATAACAGCTTGTTGAAATGTTAGGGGAAACCCACCCTTTTTCTCCTTCCACCAACCTCATGAGTGGACTTGTGGCTTGACGGCTATTTAGAGTACCTCTATACCACAAAGGCACTAACATTTACAAACACCGATACCTTCCCCGTTATTCAAATCCGAGACCAACGTCACATCATTCAGCGCACTAACCAAAATTCTGGATGGGTGACAGCTTTCTATATACATATATTTTTAGAAATAATATGTTATTATTATTTTAATTACATTTTTCATGTTCCTATTCTGTAATTCCTAACTTTACTATACCTTATTTTATTACATTATTTTATATTTTCTACATATTACATTAGTCTCAAATGTTTTACATATGTGGAGACTATTTTATAGTTTTTTCGTATTACGTTTATTTTTCCTTCATTAGTAAGTTTTATTTCTTTGTTACTTCTTGGCTTCATTTCTTAATTTGGCCATTTCAAAATTTAACATATGTATCTTATATTTATGATTGTTTTTTATTTGCTACTATTTATTTGATATATTAAGCTTTTAAATCAAAAATACATAGTTCTTAGACTTAACCAATATTAAATTTTAGTTTTTATCTTCATTATGTTTCTGAAATTGTTATATATAAATTTTCTGCTGTTGGAACTATTTTAGGATCATATAAAATTTTTATAACCTTTTTTGACTACACTATGTTAGTACTTTAGAAACTGTAATCTACAGGTTTAGAAAACATAATAGTTTTACTTTATGGTTCATTAATTGTTCTTATCATAATACACTTCTTGCACTTTTGTTATATATTTTTCAAAAAATTTCCACTCACTCTGTTCCTTAGAATAAATAATACTATATCATATTTTTTTTTGTTTTATGATAATATACATATATACATACGTACATACACATAGTTACACTCACACATAAATAAATACACTACCACCCATACACACACGCATACATATAAGCAAATATAAGAGAAGTTTGTGGTTCACCTTAAAACTATGTTTAACCTGTAATCCTATTTCTACATGCTAAGCGTTTGCATTTCGTCGGCCTAATTATCAGACTGTGTAACTCCACCGGTGTTAATGATTTGATATAGGAGTGCATCGCACCAAGCTCATTTTGACGTGATTCCTTAATCCTTTTGTTTTGTCTGCGCCATGCTTCAGTGCGCGCTCCGCTTTTAATTTATTCCTCGATCAGTGTAATCACTACTTTTTTTTTATTTCATAATAAAACTAGATTTCGAAGGGAGAGGTGGTGGCAAGATTTTAACATAAAATAAGTACAACAGAAAGTAATATTAATGTATTACACTTCCAGATATAAATTATTTACACTAGTTTAAGCGTTCATTACACAAAATTTGTAGCAATGTGTTACTTTTGCTGAGCAGAGATCCCGCGGGAAAAAAAAGAAAAAACTAACACTAATATACGTTATCCCCATGGCAACCACATTATTGCACGATAAAAATATCAAAGTAAACCATATTGTAATATTATCGCCTATCTTGGTGAACATAAACAACAACTTGGCGACTAGCCCTACTGTATCAAATTAGCATCCCAGATGGAGTTACGCAGTTTGAGAATTAGACCGACGATTTGTGCTACTCATGCCATTTTGTTTTTGACCTATACTGTCTTTCTATATTCCTACTTATTGCTTTTCGTTTTTAGATTTATGTCAAATGTATACTTACTTATTACACTGTTGAATCAAAAGTCTTGCCCTGATTTAAAAAAATCATTACAAAATAACTATTTATTACAATAATACAACTTATACATCATTGGATAGGTCAAATTTAGTAATTCTTTTGTTCAGTATACGGTACAGATGCCCCTTCAAGAGTGACTCGGGAAAACAATTGCAAGAAGAAAATCATTTTTGGACGAAATGGCATCGATTCATGGGAAATACCTACTGGTGCTTTATTCATGAAACCAAGCTTATTAATGTTCAGTGTAAATTTCAATATTGTTATAGAAGCCAACCTCCAGATACAATTTCGATCAAACGATGGTATAAAATATTTCAAAAACAGGAAAAGCAAAGCTTTTCCTAGAAGTGGCACGTTTAGTGGAAGTGAAGAAACTGTTGAATACGTTCGGCAGTCATTTCAACATAGTCCTAAACCAACTTGTGAAGCAACTGTTGAATACGTTCGACAATCATTTCAACGTAGTCTCAAACCAACTTGTAAAACATCATGTGAACTTCAAAAATCGCAAACAAGTTTAGAAAGAATTCTTCATAAATTACTTAGTATTTTCATGCTTAAAAAGTGCAAGACATGTTAAAAGAATATTTAGCAGGAATTAGGAATACTCTAAGAACATTCTCCCAGCTATCAAGAGGAAACATGTAGAAATTTATTGAGGTAAATGGTGTTAAAACATTTCATAATAATATTTACGATATATTATAGAGAAAACGAAACGTGTTTAGTTATAATTTCTTAAGCCCAAAAAATATTTATAATCAGGGTAAAACTTTGGGTTCAGTCTACTTATTTACAGTATGCTCACTAAAGTCCCTAATCACCCTCTTAAATTATGAATGGTTGTTGTTAAATTCACAAAAATGATGTCTAGGTATAGTAAAGTACACATGCGCTACTAAATAAAATCATCTACGGCACCACCCGGTTGTAAATTGTGGAGTAGCATTTCTCTCTCAAAACCGTACGAGATGGGCAGAAAATGATTTACAAAGTTATAGAGCAGCATCGATTTATAAATAGTAAGAAAAGACACCTTGAGGACATTGATGCAAATAACAGAATGATTAAACCACGTATTTGATTTTTCAAGATTTTCTGTATTATGACGTGAAAAAAGTGATCTGAAAATGAAAAAAAATTTATAACGATATTCCTTTATTTGAGATGTTCAAACCTCTCACCGTCAGCCACAATGCATATTTAGACCAATGTTTCATGTGGCTTTGCGCAAGTTGGAGAATAGTGCGTAACAAGTTGGCACACGTGACCGTAATGCCTCCTTTAAGGTATAGCTATGTTTGTGGATGGGTCGCATATACCTGCTGCTTCAGGTATCTCCACAGGAAAAAGTCTAGTGATAACAGACCTGGCGAATGTTTTAGCCAATCTGACACCGCCATACCGAGTTATTTAGTATCCGAATTCCTTCGGTACAGCTTCATTAGAGATGTCTTGTGAGCAGGCATGGCTTGTGTATGAGGGTGTCGAAAAATGGTTTCTAATTTCATTTGGTCTGACACAAATCGCGTTTCTTTTAATGTCGATTTCACCTTAAGAAACAGACAGACATCGCATTGCTCTAGATCTTGCTCTCATTGCTTTTGGCTCTCTGTGGATGGGGTCTTTCAGGGTATATATTTTAGTTTTATTTCACTATTATAAGTAAAACACCACAATTTTCACACGTTGTTATGCTTTTTAATACTTTTTGGGTCATTTTCAATAGCATTCTAAATGTCAGTTCAAACATCTTTTCGAGCGTCTTGTTGTTTAAACGTGAGAATTTTAGGTACCATTTTGTCATACACTTTTTGCATGCCAAAAGTGTTACACAAAATTTGCCGTACGGATTCTTCGTTAATTCTTGCAGTATCAGCAACTGTACGAGTACATAACCAATAGTCAATTTGATCCAGATCACCAATTTTTTTGGTATTGAAATCCGTTTTTGATTTGGAAGGGCGATTCGGACGTGAACCATCTTCAACGTCTTCTCGGGAAAAAAACATGCATCCAATAAACCTTCATTGCCATACACTTTTTTTTTAAGTAATATATGTTTTAGAAGAGATTTTTCCATGTTTCTTGCGAAATTTCCCAACAATTTGTTGCCCTATTGTTACACCTATAATTTTCCCGGTGAAACAAAATACTATACGGATTTGTTTACGGATGCGAAAAGCATTGCATTCAAAGGAGAATACTTCAAGCTTAACATCTGCTTGTCACTAGAGTTTGGGACAAACTTACTTCTTCTGTAGCAGTGTCAGTATCGTTATTTAATAGTCACACCTTGTATTTAAGAAACTATGATGAAGCATATCATTTTAACACTAAGTTTAAATCTTCATTAAAACATTATCTCAAGTATATCTCAGAAGAGACGATAAATTTCCTTGAAAAATCTTTTGAAAAAAAATAATTTTGTATGTAGACCATTAGCTGTCCTTGAATAGTTCAGTCAGCAAATGGATTTATCGCTTACCTGAGGCAGAAGCAGAATTTGACAAAAATCTAATACCCTATGATCGCATTATTCACCAAGAACACTTGGTTGAATGTATTGCAAATCTCTAAAAAGAAAATGTTAGATAAACTGTTATAGTTACTGTTATAGTGAATTATATTCGAATAGTAAAATCGGATTTTTGAAAATTCAAAGAAAGTTTGATGTCAGTACAGCGACTTGTGGGCTTTTACATGCATGAGTGACTTGGCTTAACCGACCAGTTAGCTTAGATAAAACTTGAAAATTGCCATTGAATCTGCTCCAAACTATGAGTAGCAAGATGTGAGTGTATGTGTGCATGCTTGTGTGTGTATGCTTGTGTTTGTGTGGGCTAATGAAAACCCATTCCTTGGTGAACTGAGGTAATATCTATCAGGAGAAATTCCACATTAACAGCACCAGCACACATGGAACAAATGCATTTTTCTGGTACTTCACATCTCTCAGTTTTTAACTCTAAAAGATAAATTCTTACTTAGATTTTAAATAGTTTATGATAGACGTATTAAACATTCTACTTAAATATAAGTGACTTTTCAATAATTACTTATCATGCAAATGCCAATTACAAAATTTTGCTACTAAAGCTTCCTTAACATGCAAATATAGTAACCAATATAGCAAACACATTTCTTCTATTTATGCAAACGCTAGTGTACTTTCGATGTCAAAATAGTAGATCTAGCTTAATTTTCATTTTTTTCAACTAAACACGGTTAAATATTATGAGGTATTTCTTCTACAGTCCAAGTGTTCTTACTCATTATGATGTTAATATCGTGTTCAATCGATCAATTTAAATAAACTACCTTTTTCCTCTAAGTTTTATACGTGGTATGCACTTTTTAACAAAATCTTTTATTTTATCATTTTCCTGGAAAACATGATAACCTTGTAAGCATTTAAATGTACCAAATACACTTGGAAAAAAAATGTTTTGTCAATCGAAACTGGGGAATGATCTTATTAAAGCAGCATAAAATCTAGAATTAACTTCTACAGAGAATCGAATGTATGTTCTCATTGTCATTTATGAAGCAAAGGTAAAAACACTCATTTAGTTGCGTGGCGTAATTATATCGGCCTTAAATGTGTTCAGTTTCCTGACTAAAAGGACATTATTTAGGAATGTTAGAAATGGTTCTAAAGAATTTGCTTCCCTTTTTAGAATAATTTTAAAAGAATTTCGAAGAAAGGAAAAAGCAAAAAGAAAACTTTCAATTATTCTTTACGTTTGAGCAAACATTTACAAAGCTCCAAGACATGTCTTTTGAATGAATTCATTGATTTTTCATTTTATGTTTGATGCAACTCATGCTTTTATTCATTTTTCCTTCCAATTCTTCTATGAAAATGAGTAGCTGCTTCGAAAAGACCAAGTATGGTTTCTGCATGTGATTTCTACTTGTTTTCAATTTAAAAATTATAATTTGGAAGTTAAACGACGATTTACTTTTTTTTCAGCATTGTCAGAGGGACATTATTATTTTTGTGTTAGAGAAAGTATTTTTTTAAACCTTTTGTTGGATTTTTCCATAAACTTTCTAGATTGTAATAGCATTTTCATGGAATTGGTAGTGAAGAATAATAAATTAGCTTTATTTCTGTTCTCCCTAAATTCAAATTTAACCTTGATTACCATTAGATAATGTTATTTTTGTATAGTGGAAATTATTTCATTGAAGGGGAATAATTTGATTAAAAGTTTAATTTTGGTTTTTCTTAATTGTTTTGATACGGTAACTGTTTGCAGTTGGTCACTTACATTTAGATTTGCTTCTACTAGCAATGATTCAAAGAAAACATTTTACTGTTAAAGATTAATTTTATTTTCATACAAAAGTACAGTTTATCAGTCAGATATTTTAAAGACGATTTATTAAAAAGCCATAAATAGTCTCATTATATTTCATTGAATAGTGTTGTTAAGAGACATTAAGGAAGACAGTATCAAATTAGTAATGAAACATGGGTAATTAAAATTAATTTATTAAATGTTACATTTATATAAGCTAACATATATAATACATTATTACCTTCAAATTTTCAAATTATTTTCTCAGAAAAGTTGAATAAATGGATGAATAAATTTTTATGCAATGCAAATAATTGTCTGAGCAATAAAGTCCAAATATGTGTAATAAAGCATATCGTTAAGAATTTGGGGTAAGTAATGCTTAATGTTGTCTTAAAATAGTGGAAATAATTTATATCCCGATGTTTGATAAGATTGTATTACTTTTTGTTGTATTTATTTTATTATAGGAACTGTAATATTCACAAGCAACACACACACACAGTCCCTTAAAATGGTGTTTTAATGAGAACGGCAAAATATTGGAGTTAAAGCTTATTTCAAAATTTGGCATCATGTTTGGTGATTAGGTGACCATAAGGAGGCTTCTCGAAATTGCTGGAGAAGTCAATGGCGTCATAACCTATGGCATAAACAGATTCTTCGAGAAAGCAGTGGAAGATAGCCGCGTAGACTTAATATATGTATAGCTTTTGCTTCCTGAAACTGAGTTAGTTCTATTTCAGCTGTTGGTATGGCCACTTCGATGTGTGTGCGTACGACATAGTGGTTGCTTGCGGCTAATCTTGATCGTTACGTACCTGTATTTTTAGACATTGATAGTTGTGTCTGAGTGCCAAAAAAGTGTGAGAAACAACCTTTCGGAACTTTTCATACAAGTTTTACAGATCTTTTTATTGTATTTTAAGGATAAACACACCAAATTACATCGCTCTTGAAAAACTGTTTTGTTTTTTTATAACTGACTCAGCATAAAATCTACGAAAACCTATCTACGTGACAATATATGCAAAAATTAAATTTTTAAAAATTGCTGAGTGTTATTATATATCTGATTAAAATTGAACAAGGAAGAAAAGTAAATCGGATTTAAATATTTGTAATGAAATAACATGTAATAATAATATTAATATCTATTATTACTAAAGCATAAGGAAAACGAATGCAATACAGAGTAATTTGTCTCTAAATATAGTCCTAACATATATTTTTATTTACACTTTCAATGACATTCCAAATTATTTTAAGATGAAGGTAATAATTTAAGATATATTATTAAGACTAATTAAAAATGTTCTGGAAAAAAATTAGTTCAAATATTGTCATTTTGAAGAAAAAAAATAAGAAAACTTCATATCAGATACTTTAATAAAAATACTACTTCTGTCGTGTTGAAATTAAAATTACGTGCATTAATTCTTTTAATTATGTGTCAAAAACATTCAAAATGTTCTTATCATTAAGTAAATTAGAATTTCTCTATTAGTCTTTTAATTCCTCAGTGTTACGTTTAATGTGAAAAAATTTGTTCAGGACAAAAAATACATGCATCAAGTTATCATTTTTATGCATTATTAGTAGAAGAAAGATGATTATAAATTTAGACTGAAGCATGAAAAACAAATGATTGAGAAAAAAGAATCTAAACAAAAAACGAAGAATTATTAAATGAATGAACGATCTCAATGAAAAACAATTAATTTGTTTCGTTTATATTTTAATGAGTAAATTAACTTTTTTCAGTCGAGTTATTAATCGAGCTTAATTACTTCAATACCTTTCTCTCTCTCTCACACACAATACATACACACACACATGCATATAGATATTTGCTAATTTTAAATGGGAAACAACATAGTTAGGTGATGTTTCCTTTAGAGCCAATAAATATTAATATTTATTTTATTTTCAATATGGTGCTTATAATAACAATGATTTATATTAACATTCTTACTGCATATACATATTGTAAAATAAGTGAAAAACTTCATAACTCAGACATGCCTTTGTTTAATATGTAGCATGATTGCTATGAGACATACTCAGAACAAATTACATAATTTATGTAATTTGTTTGTATGTAATGACGTAAAATTTTACAAAAATTATTTCTCATTTTTTAAACATACTTCAAAAAATTCCATTTCAGAAAAGTGTAGTATTAATTTCAATATATAATATCATGAAATGCTATCATCCATAAGGAGTGATAAAAAAATATTACATGTAAACATATTTGCTTAATAATAACATTAAGTTGAAAAAAAAACATTTAAATTAAATGAAAACAATGCGTTATATATAATAATAAAAGGAATTTTTTAAAATGCTTTGGTATATATATATTGCTATATCAGTAAGCTACTTAATTTATATATTTTTTTTACAAATTAGTATTCTCAAAATTGTTAGTATTTATCTCATCTGTTAGGCTAGGTATTTAACAGATTATATAATATAGATATGATGAACACAGTAGATAGTGACAAAATCTTGAATGCTGGTTATTGTAGATAGACGATATGATATGTATGTAGACATTGTAGATAGTTCTTTGTAATAAATATAATACTAGAGTATTCTAAAATAAAGAACACTTAAAGAATTCTAAAAAAAAAGCGTTAATGCACTGCAGTAATGTTTCAAATATTTCTAATGCTTTCATATGTATTAGATACTTTTTAAATAAGTATCAAAATAGTAAATCTGGCATTAAAAATTTCACTTTTACAAGAGATGTGAAACTTGTAAAATGATCCATAATGGACAAATCAAAGATGATTCCAAAGTTAACTTCTGTAAGACATTTAACTGTATTTACTTATTGACGTGTAATAAATGCCAATTGAAACATATTGGACAAACATCTAATAAAAATAATATTAGAATTAATCAACATAGGTCTGATACTAAATACTTCAATAGTATTAAAAATTCAAATGAAATAGAAATACGACGCTTTAGTACACATGGTTTTGAAAATGTTTTACTTAAGGGCCCAAGGGACCCTTAACAGATATCCGCACTCGAAAAAAACATCCTTCTTCAAACCATTGTAACTTAGCAATAAAGCAAAACCAGAATTTGAAATTTTTACTACATGATAATCATATATATTAACAATATTTCTCGAATTTTCAGAGAATTTGAGAAAACATTTAAAGAGTTATAAAGAAATAAAAATTGGACAATTTTTCAAAAAAATGAAAATCAGTATTTTACACCGCGTATGATTCTAAAGTACAAAATTGATCAAAACTTACAGAATTAATTTTATTTAGTGTAAAATTGTTCACTTTTGAAATTATACTAATTTTTAAGATATTTAGATTGAAAAAAAATTAAATACAATTAAAACGAAAATTTTAAAATTTTAAGAAAAAAAAAGACAAATTTAAATAAAAAAAATTATATTAAGTTTTTTTTTTCTTGAAAATTGATGTATAAGTTATGAAGAGGCTTATTTTGAACTCGTGTAAAAATTTCTAATTGATATCATAAAAGCTTCTGAGAAATCCTGCTTAAAAACTAAATTTTTTTGTTTTACGGGAAACGAAGTTAAAGATAGAAAGAGATAGGGTTTTCGTTTAAATTTAACTACTTATTTCTCAATAACTTCGGAAGCTTTTACAATATCATCACAAATTTGGTACCAAAATACTCAGAAATATTGAGGCCTTAACAATTTTTTTCAAAAAATTGACAAATTGGCAATCTAAGATACCTGTGAGTTCTTAATATTACTAAAGTTGTCCCTGATATTAAAGAAAGGTTATAGTGGGAAACTTACTATATTAAATAATATAATTCAGTTTATCCTTATGGACTAAATGTATTATAACAAGGAAAAAATATTCTAAATGCAACTAAACAAAATTTTCAAGATTCTTATTACAATAAAGAGATTAATAAAATAACTAATAAAAGAAAAACTAGAGGATCTATATCTAATAGATTAAGGAGAGACAAAAAAGTATTTACAAATAGTATGATGGATATTTGACAAAGTTCCGATAACAATTTTAACATAAAAAATACATTAAATATTTCATGTTTGGACTCATTAAGATAGAATTATGTATTACAGAAGATGTACTAAATTCAGATAAAATAGAAGAATACCATGTTTTCCATATTAATTATAGACATTCACAAATTTTTGAAACATAAACATAACATAAAAGTCAATATAAAAAAAAATTATCAAATAGAATATTGTGCATTATTATGTATGAATAAATCGTATGATAACATTAATTTTTCTAGCATTTAAAAAAAAAAAACGCATGTCACCTTTTCCAATGCAAAATATTACTATTAAAAAAGCTTTTAGACACAATAAAAAATAGGTAGATCATTTTTTTAACTATATTGTGCCTATAAAACAGGAAAAGTTAGTGTAATTGTAATGAATTCAAAGAATTCATTACAATTACACTCTAACTTTTCATAGAGTGAAACTTTTATAGATAATAATCACCAGCATGTTATTACGAGTGATCTCAGTATTGTAAAAAACAATAATCTGAGAGAGAGAGAGAGAAATATAATGAATAAAGTCACTGGCTTAAGACTAATGATTTCCAATACTAATACAATTATAAAAAAATCAGTTATATAATGATATTGAGCAATTCATTTACAAAATAGCTATTAAATATAGTAAGCCTATAGAGGCATTCACAGAATTCAAATGTAATATTTCACAACAGCTTAATAAATATATAAGTTACCTCTTTCTTGCAATGAATTTAGATATTATATCCATTATTTCTAATAGGTTTTTGCTCAGTGTTATTAACATAACGGGGGAAGGTTGGCTGTGTTCACAAAACATGTTCAACTCCACTTTTATATAAATTATTTTATATAAGCTCTGTCCTGAGTCAGCAATGTATATAATACTGTAGCATCCATATTTTATACTCAATCATATAATCCTATTATAATTTTATTTTCTGATATCCTTCTATGTCTAGTTTCTTGCTTTTTTTCGGTTTTGTTAGATTTTTTTTCTCATTAGTAGAGAATTTGCACTACATATATATATATATATATATATATATATATATATATATATATATATAATTGCAGAACATCATCAATCAATTTAAGTAAGAGCTAAGAATAATTTCTTACTATATTTCTACAGTAAAAATTAAACAATTAGTTTATTTACTTTATGCGTTTATAACAAAGCAATTGTGTACTATATATCACTCTTTGAAATACACTTAATGTTTTATTGAAATAATTTAAGTACATACAGTTAAAATAATACTGAAACTTTGCATTATCATTTTTTTATGTAAGTATTTAAAAATACTACTATTAATTCATTATATCAATTCAGTGATATTGTTTACTAACACCCACTGTTCACTGAAGATCTTTTTCAACGAATTATTTTGATTTAAAATCTGATAAAGAGACTAGAGCAACGTCTGCGTGGATACCCATTCTCAAAGCTTCTTCTCTATCTCAACACGAGGACATTGATACACGGCATGTCTTTAGTAGAACCATGACTCGAAGTTATGACTTGACAGAAAGAACCCTGCTCATAAGCTTGCAGCAAACATTGTGGTAATGAAACATTTAATGAGGTTTAATTACTAATAATATTAGTATTTTTATTCAGTTAAGTATTTAAGAATAAATATATTAGCGAAAATCAATGATCACATATCTTCGATTTGTTAAAATAAAAATTGAAATTTTTAGTATTTAAGGAAAATATATAAGCGATGAGAGTACAATATTTCTTTTAACGCCAAGTGAATATTTATTGAAAAAAATGTAGCAGACAGGCATTTATTTGATATTTTTTAGACTTTTATTTTGATATTTTTAATGATAATTTTTATGAATGGTAAATTGCTGGTTGTAAAAATCATTTACAAAATATCCGTATTATGTGTAAGAATAAAAGTTAAATTCAGGAATAATTATTAAATTTTTAACTGTGGTACTTGTGAAATTATTTAAAAATGTATTGCGAAGTATTTCATTGTTTTATAAAAATACATTTTTAAACATTTATATATTTGTAAAGCAAAGAATTGAGAAATTATATGCACTGTTAGTATTATTGTTTTGTTTTACAGTTTAAATACAGAAGTCAGATTCTCACCTATAACATAATCAAAATTCTTAAATAGAATGAACAATTTAACTATTGCGTCAAAACGCCATCTTGTTTTATATCCACTAATTCCGGCATCTGCTTCGAATACTTAGTTTACATAAATTCCTTGGATTTGCTAAAAACAATTAAAATGATTTAAATAAGTTAATTACCTTCCATATAACTTGCGTTTATTTCCTTAAACTACTTGGAAAGTTATTTCATAACAGAATTTTATCATTACTAATCCATTCACAATTTTGAATTAATTACATAATTTAATATCAGTAATATATCAATAAAGATATAATTATATAAAATGGGGATAATTACATATAAAAGCTTTAGGTGTGTTACCTTTAATCCTAGATCCTATTTACCAAATTGAGACGTCTGGCTCTTAATTGATGGAAATGTTGAGCATTTTCCATATACATTGGGTTCAGTTTGCAAAGTTATCATATAGCATTTCTCGCGAATGAGTCCCTAATTGAGCAATTGAAATCGGCACGTCGAATTAAACCTTTTGGTAATGAGTGTGTTTATTTTAGGAATATTAAATATTTAATGCAGTGCCAAAAGTCATGGTATAGCAATACACATATATTCGAATGGCAGTAACATCACGTAAGAAACATATTAGGTTGGGGAAAAAGAAATCCATTATTTTTGCATGTAATTCAAGACTTTATTTAATATGTTTAGGATAGTCCGATTTGTGTCAAATAAGCGCAGTTTGGTTGTATAATTTGTTGCCATTTTAAAGGTGGCTTCATAATGGCTCTCTCATAAAAACCTTGGTCCTATTTGGCTCAAAACTCTAGTAATTGATTTTCACAATATTCTCTTGATTCCAATTTCTTATCACTCAGAAAGTTTTGCAATGCGAGAAAAAAGGTGGTTATCACTTGGTACCAGGTCCGGACTACATGGTGGATGCATTAAAACTTCCCAACCAAGCTCCCAGAGTTTCTGGCTAGTCACTACACACGTGTATGGCCTGGCGCTGTCCTGATGGAACGAAAAACCTCTTCTGTTGGCCAATTCTGGCCGTTTCTGGTCAATCGCTAGCTTCAAACGGTCCTGTTGTTGACAGTATATATCTGAATTTACTCTTTGGTCATACGGAAGCAACACGTAATAAATGATTCCTTTCCAGTCCCACCAAATACACAGTAGAACCTTCCTGTCCGTTAGTCCTGGTTTGGTCACCGTTTGAGCTGCTTCACCGCGCTTTGACCACGATTGCTTTCGCACAATCGTGTTGTATACCTCCCATTTCTCACCCTCAGTCACCATCCGTTTAAAAAATGGGAGGTATTCATTCCGTTTGTCCAAGGCTTCGCAGATGGAAATTCTAGCCATCATGTTTTTTGGTGTTAATTTGTGTGACACCCAAACATGAGCTTCTTTTTGATTCTAACTTTTCACAATTGGTTTAAAACAGTTTTATGGTCGATCTTAAGCTTCTGGAAAATGCTACAACTACTAACATGCCGGTCAACTTCGATTATTTCTGAGATTTTATCGACATTTTCGACGACGGGCCTGCCTGTGCGAGCTGCATCTTTAACATCAAAAATGCCTGAACGGAATTTACGAAACCAAAAATGCATTTAATTATCTGTTATATTATCGGCACCATAAAGTTAAAATTTATGCAGGGAAAATTCCTAAATTTTAGGCTGCAAGTTTGAGCATCACACAAAAATTCTTCATACAGTTATAAATACTTTAATGCTGTTCCGCGAAAAATGCAAGTTAAAATTTTTCTAATGTATGTGGCAACAAAAATAAATTATAGAAGCAAATTAACGTAAAACATGAAATACGGCAGCAATAGCTTCAAAATACCTAGACTACGAGAGTTTGTGCAAGAAAATTATAAGCACATGTCCCAGTTATTAAATACTAGCCGTTACTAAAACACTTCTCTGGGTAATTTCATTATGTTGCATAAATATATACTGTTTATATATACCGAAATTATTGATATCTGAATCCTAACATTAAGAATTTGATTGAATTGAAAAATATACTTACATCTGTAACTCTCACCTCTAGGTATAAAAAAGATAGAGCTTCTCTAATTAGTAATTTCTAAAAATCTCTAAAATTGAAGTTGAATGATTTTTTTGCGCTCTCGTAACCCAATAACCAAATGGATTTCCGATAAGCCAATTTTTATTGGAACTTTACTACGTACAATAAATATGCTTACCAAATTTCAAGTTAAAGTCTAACAAAGCAAAAGTGGAATTTTTCTTAGCAATATGCCCCGTACTTTGCAAAAGAACCGATTTTAGTGAATTTAAATTCAACAAAAGAAACATGCAAACTAAATGTAATTATTAAAGTCCTAGTTGTTCGAAAACTGAATTTTTTTTGTCAACACTCCAGTAATCTCCCTACTTACCTAGGGGACAATTTCCGTAAAATTCATTCTTAGTGAATCTATTTTCAACAAAAGAAGCATGCATGCTTAATTAATTTCAAGTATGTGGGTCGAACAATTCAAAAATAGTAAATTTCTTCTGTACCATCCCTTGACTCCTCACTACCTTTGAGAGTCGATTATCGCAAAACTATTTGTTAGACGAACTTTCTTCCATGAAAGGAAGATGCTTAATAATTTTCATGCAGATAGGTTTAAAAGTTCAACAACGGAAATATTCAACTATTAGACCACTTGAACCCCCAAAACATCCCTTGGGGGTTCATCCCTACTACATGAAAATAATCTGCTTACTAAATTTCAAGACTGCACGTCTAATAGTTGAAAGAAATGAAAAAAATTCGTCTAAATGAAAAGAATTATGTATTCATAACACACCTTATTCCTCCACAGCACCCATTGGGGTAGATTTTCGAAAGTCCTTTCTGCAGAGGACTTTTACTCCATAAAAGAAATCTGCCTACCAAATTCCGAGAAGATGCGTCTAATAGTTTAAAAATGGAAGGTATTATCTAAAACGCATCATAATGCCCTCTTAAGCCTCTTGGTGATCGATGTTTGCAAAATTAGTTCTTACCGAATCTCTATTCCATGAAAGAAAAAAGCTTTCCAAATTCTAGTCTGTAGCTTTAGTAGTTCTGGAGATATCATGATGAGTGAGTGACTGAGTCGCATTTCTCCTTCATATATACTCATAGACAAAAAACAAAAAAAAAAAAATAGTTCGCTAAGAAGGAGTCGTCAAAATGAAAAGAAATTTTGCATACATAATGACTACTTTGATGTAAGTAAATGATTAGAAAAGCAAAGAAAAATATTAATTTATTTCAGATAAAAAGGCAAGAGAACGGAGGATTAAATACCCTGTTAAACCCCCTCTAGCACAAATGCATGATGCGATACGATCGGGGATTGAAACATGCAAGTTCTGTATGATGTCTTGAGGCATTTTGTTCCATATTTGCTGTAACCTTGTCTCTGGTTTGTTCAAACTCGTGGGATGCCCAACTTGCCATCCCAAATGATCCCAGATATGTTCGAATGGAGAAAAATCGGGGGATCGGGATGGCCAAGGAAGGGTAGTAACAGTGCAGATACATTCTTGTGACACCTTTGCCGTGTGAGGCCGAGCATTGTCTTGTTGATAAATGCCTCCCGGAAGACGTATAAGTGGCAACACAAGAGGTTGCAGAATATCATGGGCATACCACTGGACTGTCATGGTGCCATGGATCAATACTAGGGGTGACCGTGTATTGTAAGCAATGACAGCCCATACCATCACACCAGCTGTGTGAGTGGAAGCGGTGGTGAGTTTCCTCCACCACTCCCAACGGAGGTGTCGATGAGTGGGCGTAAAGTAATGGGCGCTGAGATCCCAAATGCCCTACAGCCAGGCACCTTCGTAGGGTTCGAAAAGACACAGGGGCCACTATTGAAGGTGCTACATGTGCCTGGTTTGCAGCCGATGAAGCAGTTGGCTGTACACTTGCATTTCTTACGATGTGGCGGTCTTCTCGAAGACTTTTCTGTCGAGGGCTTCCTGAGCCTCGTCTTCGTGTAAATGACATCTCTCAGACCCACTGGTCCCAACTCCTCCTCACAACACAATTAGAGCAGTCTAATTGACGAGCTACTAGCCTAGCTGACCAAACCGCCTCCATTATGCTTATGATAACTGCGACAGTTGCTCATATTGTCTTCGAATACGGCATGTCAACCTCAGCTCTTGCTTTGTAAACGATTAAGCACACTCAAACAAGCTTTAGTTACCTGTTTTATACTCCACGGAGAACGATGTTAAATGCCTTCTACCGGCTTAACGTAATGTGCAATCACGCTGCATTTCTAATAATTTGCATATCTCCCCGACAAGAACCTTCATGCCAAGTTTCGTTACGATCCCACAATTATATATTGGTGCGCTAATTTTTTTGTCCATGAGTGTATATATATAAAGCGTTGGTGGATGACATCTGGAGCAGGAATTAATGAGCAAATTATATTAACATTGTGCAAAATAATGTTTTAACTCTTTATCTTTCGCATTCAGATTTACTGTAATTTTTTCATGCAATATTTTATTATTATTTTTTTGAATCTCTTCATTGAAAATTAAGGGATTTACATGAATAAAATACTCCACTTTCAGAAATTTAATCCGGTACTGCTAATTAATTAAATTGGTACTTTAACCTACCGTCAGTCTAAGATATTCTCATTACACGAAAAGACCGAATGACATTTTTAACGCAAATTTAATTTTTAAAAATGCTAAATAAACACAGAACGTTAATATTTTTCAGCACAAAAAAATATTTAGTTTTAAAAATTATTGTATTTTTAAAATTTATTTACTTTTTCTTACACAGAAAAAAAGTTTTTACACGTAAACTTAATTTGATGATATTTGAAAAAAAGTTTTTATTTTCATTAACGCAACAAATCCATTACACGTTTTTTCATTTTGAGTAAGGTTTCGATTGAATGGTTTTTAAAGCCCTGCATCCTGGGGTAGGAAATACTGTATTTTCTTAACATGAATTACTGCACTTTGAGTATTGTCCAGTCTGTTGATCATCATCTTGAGAATCTAACGAAAATTCCAGCAAATTATTTGCCGTGATGTCTTCATCTGAACAATCATTTGTTTCTACATCTCTGATTTCAGATTGTAGATTTTGTAAGAAATCCAAAGCCTCTTGAAGACTCAGCATCATTTTTCGAGACATTCTAAGAAAACTAAAATAATAATATAATATTAATAATAGCACCTTGAAAATCGCCTATTAGTGTTAAATCTCAGTTACACATAAGGAAATTAAAATGTTGTTAACTTTCGAAATAAAAATAGATATATAATTTAGTTGTGTGGAAAAATAAAAAAGAAAAAAGACAAGCTCAGATTCAAAGCTAAAAGTTTTTTTGGAAAAGTTAAAATAAAATAATAAAAAGGCAAAATAAAAGTTAAGCTAAAAAAAATGTCTAAGAAATCAAATTTCACTATAACTATTTATAATTTTCTACAAAACAAAAAAAAAAAAAAAAAATGCTCCCCTATAGCAGCGATACTAAACCTGCGGCTTGCGGGCCTCACGTGGCCCACTGGCTTTCTCTGAGTGTCCCGATCATAGCCCATTGCATTAAGAAATTCAATTATTGGGGCACAATAAACTAAAAATTTAGTAGCAAATTCTATCAATCAAGCAATCCAATATATCGGCTTTGCTATCAATTTGTTTCTTTAATAGTAGAATGTAAGCAAAAGATTTGGCTATAGATGAAAGAAAATATAATGTATCACAAAACACAGAAAAAAAAATTATAAAAATAAATATTTGTGTGTGTTTGATAAAAAGTTAATACAGGATTAAAATAAAAGCCAAAAATGAGTTTTAATATTTTGATCAATTTTGTTTGTCAATGTTACTTTGTTCTTATACTGTGTTTCTTCCATTATCCGCATGTTGAGGCCCGCAAGCAATAACTGCCATGTGTTTGCGTCCCGGCGAGAAAAAAGGTTGAGTACCACTGCCCTACACGGACGAAAAAAAACTTGATTTGACATCTAGTGTACTGTCGGTACTTATTAGTACCACAAAGTTATCCAACTGTAAAATTGATTATATACACTGTTCACTTAAAATAAATAGTCAAATCGTTTTCTAAAGCTTTTATTAACCTTTCAAAAAAAAAAAAACAACTTATCTTTTTTGGCACCACAATTACTTTTTCGGAGCAAAAGTGACAATCTTCGCAATCCGATCAAAATGTCAGCTGAAAACGTAACTTCTGCTATAAAACTATTCGCCTTTCCCGCTAAAATACTCATCATAGAATCCGTGCTGCCATATATCTCAGAAGAGTGGATTGAAAAGAATTTTCCTTCTAAGCATCGTCAGAGTGTTCAGAAAAAATGATTATCCTATGTAATTTTAAAGTGAGTGGTACTTATAAGTACCAACGCTAGATGAGTTAAAATACATGTAATAATTTTGCCTTTTCTCTCAAAGTACCTATAACATCTTGAATTTCTTTGAATATATTTTAATATTTATTCTTCTAAGGGAATTATGAGGCTCCATGTGTGACCTCCTACAACATACTCACTTCATAATATCAAGGATTTTGTGAGTCTACATGGTTCAAAGATCACTGATTACCACCCATAATGAACTTTCAATGGCCGACTGCTACTACTAAGGCCAAAAACAGCGAATTTAGAGTAGTTAGTAAGACAAACAACACTGAGCTTGATAAGAGCAACTATCATTGTGAGACGTAGAACACATGTGTACGCAAGACTTATGAGTGTTCCATATTGATGGGACATGACATTAGAAAAACTGCAAAAATGACTTCATGAACAATATGCCATTGGTTACAATGTTACTCCTTGGCTCGTAAACATATTGTTCAGATATCATTCAGTGAAGATGAATCGTCATTCTAGTTGGTGAAATTTGTTGTTAGGGTTCGAGAATAGGGCAAACGAAGTGAGACTATGGACCTTAGTTAACAATGAAGCATTATTAAAATGATCATAGCTCCATATTGGTATTAAATAGTTTATACTTAAGATCGACTGGATCCTCTTATCAAAGTGATTGTTTTGAAAAGGATAATGTTCCATACTCGGAAACCATTTGCACCTACTCATGGACTTCTTGTACTGAAAGAATGATTTGAATTTCAGGGTTATAAGACAATAATTCAACGGGCTGAAGTAATTCAGGATTGATTCCAGATACATTTTTGACTATATCATGGAATGATTGATCCCCAGACATAAATATTATCGAACATACAAGAAATCCCAAAAATAGTGCCCAGACTCTACACAGTCAGATTCCTTTTTAGGAGTACATAAAAAATGACCAAAAACTGCACCTGTACAATCCAAAGTTAAAAAGAAAATATACGTAGTTAACAAAAAACAAAGTATAACGTCACTACCAGTGTAAGGGAAAAAAAAACATCGTATTGCACACATCAAAAGCTGCATTTGCAAACATTTATAAAAGCAGATGCTTAAAATTTTCACAGTGCAAAAGTAGGCTTGAGCATGCCATGGAATGGATCAGCGGTGTCCACCAAAGTAAAATCAACTTGCAAACCAGCAACTAATTCTGTTTATGCGGCCACACTGTCTCCGAACACCAATTCTTTGGGATTGCTTCATAAGAAAAAAAAATACAACGGTATGAAATCTGGTGACCATGCTGGCCATTGAACTGCAGCCTCGTGTCT
Organism: Trichonephila inaurata madagascariensis; assembly: GCA_019973955.1. Taxonomy (NCBI): domain Eukaryota; kingdom Metazoa; phylum Arthropoda; class Arachnida; order Araneae; family Nephilidae; genus Trichonephila; species Trichonephila inaurata. The sequence continues at coordinate 112 of BMAV01008867.1, read as the reverse complement.
TATCAAGTTGCCGAAGTATGCAATATTAAACCAATGACGCGCAGGGCGAACATAAACGTACCAGGTTCCCATCATGAATCATCCTTCTTCATCAATCATTCATCATCACTTA
>BMAV01008865.1:0-18182 GCA_019973955.1 Trichonephila inaurata madagascariensis | reverse complement strand
TCGTCCTGTAGACCCTACCAGCTTGTCGGTCTGCAAGCAAATCCCCCTGCATACTTAAGAAAAGATAAACATTTAACATTTTAAAGAACTCTGGAAAATTCCAAATTACTAGCATGATTTTGTGTAACATGATTGAAATCAAGGTTGAAGAACTTTTTTAAACTGAAAGATGCTATTAATTATTTAAAACCAAATAAAACCATGCTAATTTTTATATAATACCTTAGCCAGAATTTTAAAAAAAAATTAATTAGTCGTATTTCAAACTTAAATCAGTTTTAATCATATTTAAAAAAGTAATACGAATTTTAATTTCAAAATTCTTAGTTCCGATTAGCCTCTGACGATAAATATATAACATGTGGCCACAGTATACTCGAGGTCATTATCACGAACTCGTAGCCGGCTTTGTCGAGTCCCAGGTTCGAATCCTGAAGAACCACCGTGCAAGGGAGATGTTGCACTTTAAATTTGTAGGAGCTCAAATTCCACCTTTTGCGTGGTGTGACAGTTATTAGAATAGGGTGCCAGCTCAGGTGTCACCCTCATCTCTTGTTCGTAATTCAGAATTACAGGGTCCGACACATTGGCGTAGCTAGCTCTGAGGGGCCCTGTATCAAAATTCTTTCGGGGCTCTTTTTTTGTAATTACACATGTTGGGGCCCCTGTAGCTTGGGGTTCCGTATCATTGATGCGGCGGTAGCTATGCCCCTGTTCTAAACCCACTAGTTCTGAGTGAGCATTGTTTCAAAACTCCTTAGGGGCCCTTTTTTTATATGAGAGCCCTGTTAGTGAGTCTGTAGCTACACATGTTGGGTCCTTGTAGCTTGGAGGCTCCGTGTCATTAATACGGCAGTAGCTACGACTATGTCTAAACCATGGGTGGGCCATTATTTTGGCTCAATTGCCACATTGTGGAAGTGGAGGATACCGGAAGACTGCCCTTTTTTTAAAATGAGTGCATTCACTAGTTAAATTTGCATCTCAGAAAAGGTATAAATTGTACCTCAAAAATCAATGAATACACTCAACTCTTTTTTACACAGTAGACACATTCCTTAGAAAACCGTGCAAAAAAAATCGTGTAAAAATTCATGCGACCTATGATAACGTTGAGGATAGATTTCACAATTTTAAAAAATCGTGTAAAATGAAAAATCTCTTATTATTTTCTCTAAAAACCACGCACAATAAAAAGTAACCGTAATATCCTTGTTACAAATTTATAAAACAGAAACACAATTTATTTTTTTTTTACAAAAAATAATTAATTAGTTAATGTACAGTGAAAATTTAGTCTTATAAGAACATACAACATATAAAAATTCAAACTGAAATGCGGAATTGTTTTACTAACAACTATTCATCGCTACTTGATAAAAGTCCGCGCGTTTATTACGAACTGGATCGAAAATGCTATAAGTAAATGTGTCAGATATGTCTTGCACAACTGAATATTTTGATTCAAATGAAGAATTTCATTCGTTATTAACGGCCTCAGTTGAGTTTTTTGTTGTTATAAAGTATGTTATTAGCGACTGTTTTTTTTTTTTCTTTTTTTACTTCTTAAGTTGCTTATATAATTCTTGATATCCTGCTACACAAAACTTAAGGTTACGTTGAAATTTTAATGCACACTCTATGTCAGGGTCATGAGCAAGAAAATATTCGACATTTGTAGCAAATTTAAAGCCCTCGCGAAATAAATCGGCTGTTATTATAATAGTTGAACTTCACCTTTGACTCCGTCATTATCAACTTCCTTACTATCATAAACTCCTAAAGGGCTCACCCTTTTAGGTGAGTACGGGGGGCACAATCCGAGGTACCCAGTGTCTTTTTTTTTCCGGGGTTTACTGTCTTTGGTAAACACGGGTGTCAAACCCGGGTCCCTAGTATCCTTCTCTTTTTTTTCGGCCCTCCTTTTTGCCATTCAAATTTCCCTTTTCTTCTTTTCACGTCGAGACCACAGACCAATGTTCTTTAAAATGTACAGTTAAATCGTTGTACTATTTTTATTAACATATTTTGGTTTACCTTTTGTATTGGTTTTTTAGTTTTTTTTTGTAATTTTTTAAATACTTTGATTATTTGCTTTTTTGTTTCGATAACACCGTTGGTTTCCCAACCCGCTTTTTTCCGTGTCCCGGGTCCGTAAGGAAAAAATGGTGTCCTGGAATACCTTTGGCCCACGTTTGCTGTAGACGGGAGGCGGAGAGCCCGCTCCTTAATCGGGGTAGTCCCTCTTTCGGTGTCCCGAAGAGACACTGCTGTGGGTTAGTGCTGCAATAAGGGGTGTCATTTCCCCGGGGATCCCCCCCCGGACTGTATCACTATATTCTGGGTGTACTCTGGGAAGCGCCGTCTGGTTTTTGCCAGAACCGGCTCACTGCCTCCTTGTTGGCCCCCGGGGTGGGTGGGGGCCCGCCAGAACGGGTTGTATACGCGTACTTATGGACCCAAAGCTGTGCGGGAAAAGGCCTTTTTTTCCCAAAAAACCCTAACGTGATCAAATTGCTAAAAACATAAGTTTTTTTGGATCCCGTTAAAAACGTCGAACTGTCAAAAAAATCACCATTTCCTTCAAAAGGGCCCTTATTGAATGGGTGGAGAACCCAAATTGTAAAACGTTTAAACCCGGGGGATTTTTTGATAGAAACTCTGTCCCCCTTAAAAACGAAGTCTTTTCTTCTCCAAACATTTTTTCTCGATTCTCCCGAAAAAATTAGTCCTCACTTGCTCAATACTTCCCCGGGGTTAAACCCCCGATTTGGGAACACCCCTGAATCAAAATACGGGAAGGTTTTTTCTGATCAGGGTGTGATTCAAGTCAGGAGAATTACAAAAAAAAGATGCACCTTACCCCTACAAAAACTTAATATTAACATTCAATACCCCGAAACTTACCCAAAATAAAGCCGGCTACCTTAATTGCAAATTCCCCTTTAATTCCAATCCTCTGCGATGTTTCATTTGCCAGAGGTTCGGGCATTCAAAAATCCTGCCGTGGAAACCTTTTTTCTCTAGATGGCATCTGTTGGACATACTTCCCCCAGATTGCAGTCTAGAGCCTAAATTTTTAAATTTTTTCCCCCAACCCCATACTGCTGATTCAAAACTTTGGGAAATGGAAAAAAGAAAGCAAACAGGAAATCAAAACTAATAAAAAAATAAATATGAGAAACCCGAAAAAATAATAGTGCCACGTTGTCCAAACCTATGCCCAAAGGGTGCAAAAACCCTCAATGTAAACAATTTACCCAAACAAATGAAAGTATTACAAAAACAAGTGCCCACCTTTACAATTACTTCCACCTCTATCATCCATACCTCACCCAAAAGCATCTCCTTCGTTTTATCTAAACCCCTCAAGTAAACCTCTTGCCTTCCCATCTTCAAAAAACAACCACAAAAACTCGGTTTCCTAACCCATTTCTGCCTCTGCCCCATCTTTATCAATTGAAACAACCCAGTTCCTACAACTTCAATAAATTCACCCCCTTTTAACTTAAGTTAACCATCAGTTCCTTTATCAGAGTCTGAAACTACTAACCCTGTGAAATTCCCAATCCCTCTAAAAAACCCCCAAAATATTAAACAGAATTAAAAATAGAAGAAAACCCAAAAGTACAAATTAAAAAATGAAAAAAATGGCTCCACAAAAACCCAAAAAGTCAATACCTCAACAAGATTTATGAGGCGGGGGAAAGGAAACGAACTAGATTCTACGGATAAAGGCCTTTTTTTTTAAAAAAACCTTTTTTACGCACGTTAACCCCGTTTTAAAAAAAAGTAATTTTTGAAAACTTGTATTTTCAACTTTGAAACAACATGTTCCATTGTTTTTTTTTCAATTTTAAGATATAGCTCCCGGGGGGGGAATCCCCCCAAATTTTTTTTTTAATTTTTAAAAACTTTTTATGTGATTTGTTTTAACTTTTAAAACTGTATTGTCATTATTTTTAAATATTTTATAAAACATTTTTGAATTTTTTTTAACTAGTGTTTGGCGCAGCATAGCCAAAATTGGCTCTTGCGCCATAAAACCCTACACTCACTCACTTACTATCATAAACTGTCATCAGTTTGATCAAATCAACCTCATCCAAAGGACACTAAACCTCAAATTTTTCGGAATTTGTGCTAAAACAAAAAATTCGTGCAAAAAAAAAAATAAAAATAAATAAAATAAAAGAAAAAGAAAAGAAAAGAAATGTTGAATTTGTGTACCATGTTATTTTAAAATCGTGTAAAAAAAGGCCATGTAAAAAAAAAAGAGTTGGGTGTATAAGTTAAATAAAATAGAGGGGCAGTTTAATTCAACTTATTTACTGTGATAATTTCAAATCATCTATAGCAGCAAGTTTAATTTTAGAATCCTTTTAATGAGACAAATGCCCTGTCACCTTTTCTGATTGTCTTGCTAGGCTGCATGGGGCACGCGGACCGCTATTTGCTCATCCTGTTCTAAACAGAGCTGGGGTAAGCGGTAGCCCAGTGGTCAAGGTATTGGATCATGGCAGGCATGTCATGAGTTCGAGCCCAGTATCACTAAAGACCCGTCGTGTAGGGCAGCGATGCACGCTAAATCTGTCGAGAGCTGAAACGTCCTCCCGTAGGTGTAGTAGTTAGGAGAGGGGATGCTAGCTCAGGTGTCATCCCCATCACTTGACCATGGTCCAAAATGACGTGGTTCGTCGCCAAAAGCCCTCGTGTAGCTGAACAGTGTGACGTTAATACTCACTCAGAACTGACAGAGGAATTTGAGTCATCTCGCCTAGAATTTAATGACCCAGAGATGAACAAACTTTTTTGGAGCTGGCCGAGAGGGTGAGGAAAATATATAAAAACTTTTGAAGGACCAGTATAATTTATTATAAAGAGCAATATATAAAGACTCAAAAAAATGCCATATTCTGAAAATTATTTAAAACGAGTACAGTAAATAAAGTAGCGACTGCATTTTTTTCCCTTATATTTTTTTAAAATTTAAATGTAAAACTATAAATAAGTATATCTTAATAATTTATGGATATTTATTAGGGGAACCCTTTTTGTATATGCAAACGTTTTTCACTCACAATCTCTCTCAAATGCTACATAAATTCTCAAAACTATACAAGAATTTTGCATATGCATAAAGTTTTCAAATTTCCATCGAAATTTTCTCCTAAGCAAAAATTGCTTCCCACTTTTTAATTGATATCTTAAACTGAAATTTTTTTTTTATTATTGTTTCAAAATCTACGTTGAGCCGAATTGAACCACTATATGGGCAGCATCTGGCCCTTCAGGCTGTAGTTTGCCCAATGCTGTTGTAATAACCTGTGCAGTTTCACTTGAGCTGTTTCTATAGACCAGTGGCCTTCAAACTGTGTTCCACGGAACCCTGGGGTTCCACAAGACATACCCAAGGGATCTTCGAGTTGCAATAAAAAAATCGAAAAGAAACTTATAAATATGTATGGAAAATTATTATTTCTTTGAAGTTCGTATAATGTGACAAGTATCTAAAACTCCTCCTATTCATTAAAACTGATAAATTTATTTATACATAATAAACTTTATTTTTCAACACTTTTTATAATGTAATAAAAAATATTAACATGTTTTATCTTTATATATATGCTTCCTACTAGATTGTGAGTCGCTCCGCCAGTATGGAGGCTATGACCCTCGGTTTGTAATCGTGCGGGTTTGGGTTCGAATCCCGAGTAAGACATGGCTGTGTACCTTCTTTGGGAAAGAAGTCGGTCTTTTTCTCGCCTGAAATGAATTCCCGTCTCGAAAGGAAAGCACCGCATCCCTTCTTATTATATGCTGGGATTATCATCTGTAATAAATGTGTATATTCTTCTATTTGTGCATTGTATGCTTTCTGTTCTTCTCTAGTATCTTCATATGTTCCCAGGATAATAGACACACGACAACAACTAGATTGTGAATATTCTGTTGTTTACTATCTTGGGTTCCACGCGAGATAATTTTATACTTTTAATTGGCGTCTTGCATAACGAAGAATTTTCAATGGAAAATGCCCAAAATTGTGAAAAAAACACCTATATAAATGAAGGAGGAAAAAACATCCGTTCGATTTAAAATCAAAATTTAAGAAAGAACAGCCCCTAAATTGAAGTTGCCGAAAAAATGGACTCCATAACTAAAACATTTTAATCCCTGGCTTTTTTAAGTGAAATATATTTCTCAACGGGGTGATAAAAAAACAAAGTATAAAAAAAAAATCCCCCCAAATGGAAATGCCTGTAGATCATTTCAAGGTTCGTAATTTTTTGTAAAAAAAAAGCAAACAGTTACTAAATATGAAGCATGGGTGGTGACACTCGGATCCAAATTAAATTTATTAAGAGGAATTTATTTTAAAAAAATTAGATTAGAATTTAATAATAAATGAAATGTTTTTTTTAATGGCCCGAAAATTCCCTGCCGGTGATCTACTTTAAATATTTTTTTTGATTTTTTTTCTTGTAAAGTATGTATGGGGGGGGGTTTGAAAACCCTTCGAGTTCTAGGGTTCCGTTTTAAAAAAAATTTGAAGACCACTGAAAAGACCATGTTTAAAAATTTACCTTCATCAAAACGAAGAGGTCATGATGTCGTCCTCGTTATTTGGTGATGAACAAAAAGTCCATCCCAATCCCCTCGTGTTGATTCAATGTGCGAACAATCCCCACCCCGTTCACCAATGAGTACTTCCGCTGGCAAAGAAGCTAAATTTTTTCCCTTCTTCCCAAAAAACCCATTAATAAAACCCGCGTTCGCATTTTTACAACCCATTCAAAAAAAAAAAATAGAAAAGCGAATGAAGTGGTGTTCACTAAAAATCTCTTTTCCCGACAAATATTATTCCCCAAAAAAAGTCATTCAAACCATAAAAAAATTAACCACACTATTAAAATTCGAAGGTAAAAAAAACATTTTGGGTGACTTTACGCGATTTTACCCGACGCGAAAAAGCCGGCCAAAAAGGGCGGGAATGATTGAAATCCGTTTTGGTTTATAACAAATTTTTGTTAAAATATATTAATTTAAAAACCAAAACCCTAATTATTCCATTTTTTTCCCCCCAGGCATGAAGTTCAAATTTTCAACCTTTCTTTTTTTCGAATTTTTTTTAAAAAACGATTCTTTGTTTGAGATCAGACAAAAAAAAGTTACAGAATCGGAAGATCATTTATTCGCCACGATACGGTATAATTTATTTTTCAAAATAATAATACTTTCTTTTTTTTTCGATTTTTTTTTAAAATGAGTCAAAATCGATACGTTTTTTTGAAAATGATTTTAAATTTCCCTTGCATTTTCTTTCATGTTAATGAAATATATTCTTCATAAAAAGTGCATGCCTTTTTTTTAGAATCAGTCTTTTAAACAATAAAAATAAAAATTTTTTTTACGTTTTTTCAAAAAATATAAAATTTTATTTAAATTTAATAACTTCTTTATTTAAAAAAAATAATCTCACGAAATTTTTTTTTCCGTGTATGAACAATATTATCCGTAATTTTCAAGTTAAAAAATTCTTGAAAATTAGGGTTTTTTTTAAAAAAATTTTTTTTTCTTTTTTTCCCTTTTGCTTTAAGGCTTTTTTTTTAATTTTTTTTTTAAAAAAATTCCATTTTTAAACAATCGATGTTTTTTTGAAAACTTTACAAATATCTTTTTAAAAAAATTATTTTAAATATTTCATGAAAAGCTCGGGTAATTATTTTTTACTATGGATACGGATGAAATTTTGGCGCGCGAAAAAGAATTACTCTTCAAATTTTTTTGAAGGAAATTTCGCTGCTTATACTTACGTTATTTGATATTTATGCAAATTCAATTCTTAAAAACAGATAAATGTTTTAAAGGTGCAAGATACAACTGTGATTTTTTTCTTCATTCAAAATATTTATTGCATGGAAAAAAAACCTTAAAATTCTGAAATATTTTTTTATCACATAGTATTTTTTTTCTTTTTGATTTTATACAGCAATTAAATAAATCTCCAGCCTTTTACCTTTTATTCTTATACATTTTTAATTTACAATTCTGTATGATGTTGTTTTCTTTTTTACAAAACAACGAAACTTTTATATAAATAAATTTATTTAAAAAAAGGTTTTTATTATTAAATCATATTTTAGAAAATTACTTTTTCATTTTTAAAAAAAAAAAAATTTCTGTAATTATATAAATATTTATATTATACTTCATAAATATAATTTTTAATAAAAAAACTTTGTAAATATTGTTATAATAAACATTAAATGATATTTTATAAAAATTAGTTACAAAAAGTTTTATAAAAAAAAATAATATTTATTAAATAGTTTTATTTTTATATTTAATAAATTATTATTTTTAAAAAATACATAAAATTTTAAATTTTAAAATAAAGAATGTTTATTTTGTTAAAATTTTAAATATATATATATATTTTATAAATATTTTTAATAAAAGGGTTTAAAAATTTAAAAAAAAAGTTCAAAATTTTTATCATATTTTTTTTCTTTTTAAGTTTTTTGACATGTATATATTAAATTTTATTATATATAATATATTATAATAATATATATATTTTAATTAAATAATTTTATTATTATAATTAATTTCCCCCTATTTTTTTTTAATTATATATATTTATTTTAACAAAAATATTCAAACGTTCAAAAAAAAGAATCCAATCTATTTAAAATTTTTTTTTATTTTTCTTAAAAATTGAAAATAAAATAATTTTTTTAAAATTATTTCTAATTTAAACCAAATTTTTCTTTGAAAAAAAGTACATCGTCTATTATTTGGGATCAAAATACATTTTAGAGACATTTTTAAGCTAACTATATGTACCAATTGATTGATTCATGAAAATCTGAAATCTATTTTATTATTTTAGATCAGTGTTTCTCAAACTGTGGGCGCCCCCCTGAAGGGCTTATCGAAAATAAAAAGGTTAAAAATTAATTTACTGGAATAAAAAAACAAAATACTTTCTGATATAATAAAAAATACAGATTTACATTGATATGATTTATATATATCATCTGGTAAAAAAAAGGTCATCAAAAATAAAAGATTCTACTTTGAACGCTCATTAGCTATCTTTGATCATATAACTAAATAAAAAATATTTTGTTTGCTTTGCTGTAATCCTACGATGAGAGATTTTTATTACGTTTTTTTTTAACTTAAAAATATTACTTTTGCTGGCTTTCGAACTTACTGGTGGGGGTTACTTGCACCCCTTTTTTTTTTAGGAAGTTGTAAATTACATAATTCTGTTGCGCTTTTTTTTCGCAATGTGAAAGGTTTTTTTATACATTGATAAGCATATTGAGCACTTTGAAGGATTAATTGGCCAAGATTTATTTTTATGAGTGTACTGGGAAACATATAATACAAAAATCGTTAATTCGGGGAAAACTGCTTATTTGTTCAAATGCCCTTGACAGAGAATCCTCTAATATGACGTTTAAGGGGGAGCTAAAATGAATTGATAACATATCCCCCTTTTTTTGGGGGTGGAAAAACGTTTTTAGAATCTTAATTACTTTTTAAAACCGATTTCCCCCGGCCCGACCACTTTTTTTTAAAAAAAATTTTTTCCCTTGAACATGCTGCTTTTTCCCCCTATGAATAACAATTTTTTTTAATTTTGTGATGTTATTTTGACTGATTATGGTTTATATAAAAGTAAATGAGCAAATTAAAAAAAAAATTTTGGGGATCTGTGATTTCTCTGAAAGGGAAATTTAAGCTGATCAAACAAAGGGGAAAAACTTGCTAAAAAAATGCATATTAATCATTTGTAAAATAAATTTGAAAAAAAACAATAAACATGAAACGGGGAAAAATTTTTAATAAAACTACATTAAGAACTTTTAAACAAAAAAAAATTAAAGCCAAAAACTTTTTACTGCAAAAAGCACTTCACCCCCGTCCAAAAAAACACAAGCAAAGGAAAAGTTCAACCAGATATTTTGGTTTCCCATCTAAAAAGGGTATTAAAATTACAAAAACGTGAACAAAAAGTGGAAAAGTTTTAAACGCAAATAACTTTCCTGTAATGTTAGCAAAAAATGTCTGTGATTTTTGTCCTTTATTGGGGGACGCACATTTGGAACAATTTAGTTCAGTTTTTTTGGATATTTTTTTCCCAAAATTTTGAAAAAAAATTGAAAAATCCTTGAAATAGGAAATAATTTTTTGTTAAATTATTCACTGATATTGTATTTTTTTTCTTGTATATTGAAAATAATTATAAAAAAAGAATTGGGGTGCATCACTCCCCGACCATTAACGTTAGTATCGAGTGCACACCTGATCCGGGCTTTCTCGCTTTTTAAAAATTAAAAATAACACAATTGTTATTCATTAGAATTTTATATTCTTTTTTATTACTTAACATTTATTCTAAATGCTAATTCTGCGAGGCTTAAAATTACAGTTCATTCAAAACCGTTTATAATATGAGTATTCATTTCAATAAATCATTTTACATTTTTGTTTACATTGTCATGCACTTGGTTTTACTCTCCTTACAATTAAGCTGTTATATCAAGAATAATATATTATCATTTTTAAAAAAAATAAACTCGTGCTTTAAGAGGGTACTTCAGCCAGTATAAGAACAAGTTTAATAATTATCAGTGACTTCCATGGGCTTGGTCTTGCAGAGCAAAGTTTTTCAAAGGAAGGCTAAAAATTAGAAATTGACACTCAGTTATTTTTTGATATTTAGCTCAGATCTATATTTTGTCTTCAAAGTAGCCATCGCAGAAAATCTGGATTCACAAGGTATGTTGTTGAAAATGGTAATAGTATACGAAATGCTTTTGTTTTTCAGTGCAGAAAATTCAGCATCCACCTCTATCCAGAATTCAAAGAGTGATTTATTACAAAATTGCCCTTTAATTTCGTCACTGGATGTGAAATCTATGAAGATCTCTTTTTTGGCAGTTGAGAGCCCTTCTGAAGTATTTTGAAATGGATCCCTAACCCATTCGTAACTTGCTATCAATTTGCCCTCGTCTGTGTACTTGTTGATGCTTTATTATCATCGAATACTCGCTGTGATTTAAAAACATATCTATGATTTTGTTTTAATCCACTGCCGCGTAAATACTTAATACCGTGAATAACAATTAACGCGTGAATTATGAAATGTACATTCAAGAGAGATTCGGTAGCTAATCGAATCGGCCAAGACTGACTAGAATTGTACTCTAGAAGTACAGCATTTTTACATGTTTTGTGCAGACGTTCGTTAAGTTGCTCTAGACTCACATGAACGTTCGCGAGGATGCCAGATATAATGGATATGATAGAGCAACATAGATTAGGCTATTTTTTAATGACATTTGTACTTTTATAAAATGGATCTTGAAGGAAATTAATTTTAATTAAATATTATTTCTCAAATCTGTTTCACTTAAAAAATTAGAGACAGAAAATAAAATAATTAACCTATTACTTAAAAGTATATATATATAATTTACTTAAAATATATATTACTTAAGAGTAACATATATAAAAAATTTAATACTTATCTTATTAATACTGAATTAAGAACAAGTTTAATAAGTATTAGCGACTTCCATGGGCTTGTCTTGGTAATACAAAGTTTTGTGAAATTGACCCTCTGAGTTATTTTTCTATATTTAGTTGGATATCTATGTTTTGTCTTCTAAGCAGCCACCGCATTTGCAATATGTTCCAATCTTAAAATCAGAGAAAGGAAAAATAACATAATACTATCCTATTACTTAATTTTTGATTAAAAAGTAACATATAAAAAAAAAATTTAATACTTATGTTATTAATACGTGTAATGGTTTATAATTAAGATCGTATTGTAGCTTTAGCGTCAGCATTATTATTGCATTCAGTAATTTATTAATGTATAAGGGGGGCCTGGATAAAAAATTGTGATTGAAAAGGGGGGCGCCAGTATTGTATAAGTTTGAGAAACACTGTGTTAAACTGATTAGAATTAGAATTTGTTTTGTAATGTTATTGGAACATAAGTTTTAATTGATTATACTTTTGATTTTCTCATTATAAATGAAAGTGGATCAAATATGCGCTACCGTTTTAAATGAAGCCAATTTTTCTTACGTTTCACAACATTAACAATAAAAAAAATATTTTATGTATAGCTTGATATATTTTTTTCACAATTCCTACTATTAGTTCCCTCCCTATATCCTATATATATATATAATTATATATATATATATAGAGTATATAGTTAGCAGCATATATATATATATATATATATATATATGTATCTTGTTCAAACTTTCAATCGTTACAAAAAAAGGCTTACTCATCCATTCAAGTTCGTTTATAGTGGATGACACTTGATGTCAATACAGTATTTTCAAATATTAATTCATTAATTAAATTTTAGAAAAATGAATAAATAGTGGGGAACAAAAATAATAGTTTAACCTCATAAATATAAAGGAAACTCGTTAATGGCGTCTCTGTAGCGCAATGGATAGCGCATTCGACTTCTAATACAAAGGTCGTGGGTTTGTTTCCTACCTGGAATGACCTAAATTCTGAGATTGTGATTTGTTTGTTTTTTTATACCATTTTATTATAAAAATTAAATTTAATGAATGTATAAAAGTAACAAACAAACAAAAAATAGTCCAACATCATATATAGAAAGAAAAATGAAAAATAGCAAAGAAAGTAGCTTTCTATTTGGTCACATAATATTGCGAATCTGTCACATGTATATACATATTTATATTAGAGTTGTAACTATTTAATAAAAAGTAACTATAGTTAAATTTTTCTTTGTTGATCTAAGTAGGAATTTGTAATGTGTCTATTCTAAAAATAAAATCGAAATTTTCGGGTGCGTGTTATACGCCAAGTATAAAAATGTGACCCTCAAAAGATAAAAAAAAAAAGGTAACCATAAAAAACTTCTATTTAGATCTGAATAATGTGTTATTTAAAAAAAAAATGATGTACTTAATAACCTTACAGGAATTCTAGGTAGTTCTAGAATATACTATTTTTTCAAAAGTCTGAAATAACACTTTCAACAAATGACTTTAAAACATAAGGGAACTGCACTTGAAAAATTCAGAAAAATGGAGGTGCGCGTTATACGCCGAATATACCTAAAACTCAAAAAAATTCAGCATGAACGTATATGAGCGTGATACAATGATGAGCATTATACGCCGGATTTTACGGTAATTAATTTCCTAATTTGGGGACATACAAATACTCAAGTATAATTTTTGTTTCATTAATTTTAAGAATTTTTTACTTTAAGTATAAGAATCCATTGCCATCCCCATTCCACGTTTTCACGAAGTTTTTTATAATGTGAAGTTTTATATGAATAGATGGCAAAAATACATTATCGGGTTGCATTAACGTATATTAAATATTTTTTTTTGTCGTGGTCTTAAAAATTCTCATTTGGGTTAGTCTTTCTTAACGTTATGACTTTTTTCTGTCCTCACTATCCCATTTACAAATAAAACAACTGAATTCAGTTTATACAAGCCATAATCCTAAAAGAAGGGCAATAACTCTTAGATCCCTTCAAATTTTCCATTCATGTTTGTTATATTGAATTTTATTAAGATACATTTTATGGCTTCATAGATCTCTTTCATGTTAGCAGCTTGACCAATCGGTACAGAGGATAGCTCATTACCGATAAATAAAAAAAAAACATGCCCCAGGGTAATTTTTACTCCATAATTTAAGAACCCCTTCACACCACTCGGCATACACAAAATACAAGCACTTTACTGAAACACAATATATCCATAGTTAAAAAGATGAAGTAAAACGGTATAAAATTTTTTTACGGGTAGATGACTGTAATACAGAAAACTAGCCGTGATCAAAACAAAGTAAATATGGTGTTATAATGAGGGTAGTTAAGTATTTCAAAATTGGCAATCACTTTTCTTGTTACAAAAATTTGTTGATCGGTGATATTATTTCAAAAGCCGTTCCATTTAGATACACGATATTCTCTTTCTCCTGTAAAAAAGAAAATCTCCATTTCTGGTGTAATACAAGAAAAAGTTAAGAAGACTTTACTGCACTACACTCTAACTTGCTTTTTTTGTAAAGATATAGCATTATTAGACTATTATTAGTTTTGATTTTTTCGAAGGAAAAAATTTCATCGCACGAATGAAGATGCTGAAAATTTGCGCCTGAATGTCATCTAACTTCGTTTTGCACAGACAAAAATAAGAAATGTTTCCATTATCTAGAAAAAAATATCCATATTTCTCAAGGTTAGATGCACAGAAAAATAAGATTGGTAAAATTTGGGTGAGTAATAAATCAAGAAAAAATGTCTTACAAAAATATATCAATTATATTTAAAAGAGATTTGTAAATTCGAGTACTATCTATTTATAGTTTACTTCATCTCTTCGAAATTAAAAGCTTATAATTTCTAAATTAGGATATATATAATTTGTATCATCTGATTATTGAGACCAATCAGAACAGCCTTTAACGGAGTTGAAATGCTTTGGGGAACTTCCTGTTGGCCATCTGTATAAATACGCTAAATATCTGGAAGAAATAAACTGCTTCTTGTGTTTGTCAAGTATACAACGCTAGAATTCGTCCCCTGAATTCTATTTGTCTGATCGTTAATAAATGAGGATTGATGTATAAGGGCATATTTACTCTTCAATTGTGCCTAGACAATAACTACTTCTAACAATAATGATTTAATATCAAGTTGTCTTAGCTAACACAGAAATGCTGCATATATATATGCAGCTAATTCAGTGACAGCTTTAGAAATCATAATAGGTCTCCAATTTAGTCCGAAGACTCTTTTTGTATCTACATTTGTTGTGTCTTTTGAACTCTAATTTCTTTCTTCTTTGGCATTGTAGGTTTTAGAACTTTTACAGTTTTATTTTATTATACTATATATACACACACACATATGTAGGAATGGATGTGCACGTTATCTCATATCCTTCCTTCCTATATTCCCCTTAATGACGCGTGCGGCCAAGAGAGCGTCACTCCAGCGGACAAGGCGGCTCTGAGGATAAAGAGACAAACAGACGGACGACCTGGACGATTGTTGAAGACAGAGAGAGAGACGAGTCAGACGGGACGCAGACGAAGCGCAGCGACGAGACACCTGGTGGAATCCAAACTTCACCCGATAACTTTTTACTAAATTTTAGCCCTCCTTAGCAGATACAATTCCCCTAAATAAATGCATACTTAATTCAATCTGATCGCTGTCACTCTCTCTCTCTCTCTCTCTCTCTCTCTCTCTCTCTCTCTCTCTCTCTCTATATATATATATATATATATATATATATATATAACCTAAACTGGTATCTACTCATAATTCAAAACTCCTTTATTTATAACATCTAATTCAAAAATTCTAATCACCTATTTCAAACAGCGTCTCAATTTATCTTTTTCTAAAGCATTAAAAACATTATGTTCATACATTTATTACTGATTCTTCAGACCGTGAATTTTTGATAGATTTATCCGCGATTTCAAGAAATATAAGATCATTAATTGTTTTCACTCGCCCTACTAATAGGGATTTAATATTAACTAAGGAATGATGTCATTTCTATAAATAACTAGTTATTCCCTTCGATAAACACGTGACTGTATTTTTTATAATGAATTTTCTCCTGTTCTTCCCTGTATATAAAAACTTGGTATTTAAAAAATTCCCTCTCTCTCTCTCTTATTTTTTGTCTTCGCCATGTAGATATTGCGTCTCACTGGTATTTGTTTCTTTGTCCTTGTCTTCGTCAAAATGTAAAGCCCACGTGTGTGTTTTAATGCTGGATGTTTTCTGTGTTGTGTTTAAGATGTTTATGTTTGTTCGTTCCCATACATGTTAAATAAAACGGATTTTCTACCATAAGGGAGTGCCTGGTCAATGCAACATTGATATGCTTGCATCACTCGCCAGGATTATGACATATATATATTTATTTTTATGTTTTATTTGAGTATATATTTAATTAAAAAGGTTCATTATTTTTCAATTTTTTATTTAAATCCAAAAGTAAATTTTAGCTTAAAATACCGTATCTAAGTATTATATAATTCAGATAGTACAGAATATTCAAGTAATTTACATCGCGGTTTGTCGCTTAGTTACGTAAAGTATGATGAACAATAATAATAAAGTATGATACACATGATCCGGTGGCACACATATTATATAAATTAATAGACACATTTAACACATATTCATCTGGTTACAAAGATCTAGCGTCTTCAGAAAATTCTTCTATTGTCTGAGAAAAATTATCTAATGAGCAACCTAAAATTTTGCATTTCTCTTATATTTAAATAAGTTTTTTTTTTTTTAATTCTGTAAGTTTTAACTTTATTTAAAAAATGATATTTAAACTACGTTTATAAAGCTTGCTTTACTTTCATTTATGAACAACAAAACTTATTTGCTATTCTTACTATTTAAATGTCAGAATATCACGAGAATAATAACAAAATTCTTTCAAAAACTCTACATATTTTCAATAGAAAAGTCAGGTAACTGTGTTTTTAATTACCCATTACTATACTAGGTAAAAGTTTTCTTTCGAAAACTGTCCAAAGCAAACTATGTATCCGAAATGGAAAGTGAAACGTAAAAGAAATCTTATCTCAGTAAGCACAAATAAGAGTATACGTATACACCAAAATAATGTAATTATGTGTTCACAATGCATCGGAACTCTATTCATTATCTAAAACATATTACTGGAATTTTCTTTTTCCTTTTAGAAATAACTCTACCTTTACTAAAAGCGTTGAAACTACTCTTGCAGAAAGAAAAACAATTTTTTTCCTGGAGATAATTTCTACCTTGAAGACGCGCCGTAAGTTCTAACTCTGGCTTAGAACAGCTAGTAGATAAGACGGAAAAAATCCTAATCCAAGCCGTTTCTATTAATTCATTATAGGGTTCCTTTGACTTCAGCATTCATCCGAATCTAACCAATGATGCGAAAAATGGGTGTCTTACAAAATATACCCTCAAGCGTACACCTCGTTGGGTTTTTCTTCTTTTTTCCTTTATGCCCACTTGCAATGAACAAAACATTTCTTTTTCCTTTCTTAGTTTCCTAGAAATGCTTTCTTTTCATTTAGAGTAGATTCGAAAAGAATCTATTTTATGTTGCTGAAATAACATTTTAATGAAGAATTTTGAATTACAATAATATAGTTTCCTAGAAATGCTTGCTCTTTATTTATTAGATTGGAGGAGAATATTTTTTATTGCCTAAATAATATATATTTTTTGACTTTTCAATTGTGAAGACATAATTTCCTAGTAATGCTTTTTTTTAGAGTATTAGATTCAGTAAGAGTCCCTTTTATGTAGCTCAAATAACATTTCAATGAATTATTTTAATATGTAATATCCTTTCATAGAAATGCTTTCTTTCTATTATTTTGTGAATGAATTCATAAAGGATATATTCTCAATGGGGCTGAAATAAAGTTTGAATGAAGTATTTTGAAATACAATAACATAGTTTCCTAGAAATGCTTGCTTTTTTTATTAGATTAGGCAATAAAAAGGTAGATTTTATCCAAATAACATTTTAAAAAAATAATTTTGAATGAAAAGACATAATTTCCTACTAATGCTTTCTTTTTTAGTATTAGATTAAGTAAAATTCCCTTTTATGAACCTCAAATAACATTTCAATGAATTATTTTAATATGTAATAATATCCTTTCATAGAAATACTTTCTTTTTATATATTTTGTTAATTCATAAAGGATATATTTTCAATGGGGCTGAGATAAAGTCTGAATGAAGTATTTTGAAATACAATAACATAGTTTCCTAGAAATTCTTGCTTTTTTTATTAGATTGGATAAGAATCTATCTTTTTTTATTGCCTAAATAATATTTAATTTAATTAATTTCAATTAAAAAGACATAATTTCCTAGTAATGCTTTCTTTTAAGGTAGTAGATTCAATTAGAGTCCATTTCATATAGCTTAAGTAATATTTCATTGATTATTTTAAAATGCAATATAATTTCCTATAAATAATTTGTTTTTATGTTGTGAATTCGAAAAAGATCTATTTGCTATATGGCTGAAATGAAATTTTGATAAAATATTTCAAATCAATAAAATTTTTCCCCGAAAGGCGTTG
>BMAV01008864.1:82889-93413 GCA_019973955.1 Trichonephila inaurata madagascariensis | reverse complement strand
GAAAAATATAAAGTCAAAAAAACGGCAAGATTTTTTTAATTTTTTTTCTTTTTTTCCAAATTTTTGCCCGTTTCTGCTCCCCAAATTTTTCCATTTGGGGGAAAGATAAAAATAAATGCAGGTAGTGTTCTTTTTTTTGGTAATTCTTATGTGTTTATATATCTCTCTCTGCCTTAAAAATATGGATATTTGTTATTATTTTTTAAAATCTTTTTAAATGCTTGTTATGAGCATTTTTTCAGTTATTTAAAACGTCGACTAGTTTATTATTCTTATAGATGTTATACTCATAATTGTTTCAACGCATTTTTTAAAATATTAAGGAATTCCATTGGGTTACTTTTCCGTTTGGTCCCAGGCGTAAAGTCTCAAAATATTTCGACCCAAACGGAACATTTTCCCCCGCTTTTTAAAACAAGTCGTAGTCTTTTCTTATGAGAAATTTTTTTCATAACATATCAAAATGGTGAAAACCTTATTTAACTAATATCTTTAAATTTTTTATGTGCATATTGTTTGGAATTTGAATTTTTAAAACGACACAGAAAAAGCCTTTTTTTTAAAAAAACATTTGGGATGTTTTAATATTTCTTACTCAGTTACATGAATAACTTTTTAAAGGAACCCACAACGTTCGGAACCGTGTTTTTAAAAAGCGCATTAATGGAAAATTTTTCATGATATTTGTGCCCAAGTTAGAATACGTATAAAATTTTTTTAAAGGACATTTTGACAATTTTTTTTTTTAAATAAATATTTCAAAATAATTTTAGAAAACCCTTTTTTTCAAAATGTTCCCCTTTTTTGTAAAAAAAGCTTCTATTATAATTATTTTGTGTTTTATAATATTATATGTTTATATAATATAAAAGCTCGACCTTTTGTAAGGGCTTAACTATAATTTTAAAAAATTAAATTTTTTTCAAGTTAAAACCCCATTGAAACAAATATCGGCGTTTTCTTAACATTTCTCCCTCTGTTCTCGTAAAACAAAAATAAACCCCCTTCTAAAGGGTTTTTTTCAAAAATTCTAGTTGAGCCTCTGTAGGAAGGGCTGAGCTATAGACAGGCAAAATATTATTATAAAAAAGCATTTTTTACAAGGGACTATTTTTTAAAAAGGATCCTTCTATTTCATTTTTGTCGAAAATTTTATAATTTTTTTTTTTAATACTATTGTTAAAACAATTTTATATACGTTTTTTAATCTAAGTGACACTAAATATCCCAAATATTTTCCATTTTCCTTTTTTCAAAAACACGGTTCAAAGTATCGGTCAAAGGGAAAAAGTTGTACTGTGAAAAAAACCCCAATATTATAAGCCTTGATACAAAGGGAAAAAAAACATAATCTAGAATAAAATTAATTTAAAGAGAAAAAAAAAAGAAATCAAGAAGGAAAGTCTTAGTTAAATGAAAATTTCAAATAAAGGGTTTTTGAGCACAAATGAAATATTAACACACTGTTTATTACGTTTTCCCCAAAATGAGTTAAACTCAAAAAAGGAAGACGTTCGTTTCTATGCTGGGGATTTCCCAAAAATAAATAGTCAGGCGTGGCCCTATGGCGCTGAAATGTGGCATGTGGGAAATTTTCGGACTCTACTGTACACCACTCAACAAATTTATCATTTTTTGATTGGATGGGAAAACGATAATTTTTTATATTCTGGTGATAATTTCTTTTTAAAAGAACTTTGCTTTTTTTGCTGAATTTTAAATAAGAAAATATATCTTTGACTAAAGCAGAGAAATAAAGCACTAATTATAAATTTTGGAACAAATGTCTCTGCCAAGTGAAGACCTACTTTTTTATAATACAATTTTTTTTCAAAAATTTTTTGAGAGAAGAATCTACACTTCAATTAGAACTTTAATAGGAAAAACGTCAGAGCATACATATTAATTTAAGGTATCCATCAACCTTAAAATCATGATTGTTTTTAAAAAAGTTGTCAAATTTTGTTTATGATTTTATTTTATAGGCCATCTTATTAGCTTTTTAAAAATACCAAGTTTTTTACTTTCCATTCTCTAGAACAAAAACTACAAGTATTTTAGTAAAAGCAGATGTCATAAGTTGACATAAGATGTCAAACTTTTAGATGCCTTTTACTCGAAATGTGTTTTTATTCGAAAAGTTCAAACGAGGACAGTGATTGCTCAAAAAGTTTTTTAAATAATATGCTGAAATTTTGTGTGTATGTTCTGTATAACAGTAGAAGTGTTTTAACCTTCAGATTTATCAATCACTGTTTTATTACAAAATTTATAGTTCTTTATGTCAATATAATCACTGTTTTTTTCATCAATTTCATATAATAATTAAGATAAAGTGCTCTAGTTTTTGTAAAAATTATAACATCTCTTATCCTGAAGGTCATTTCAAAAAGAAGCAGCAAAGTAATACATAATAATTGAAAAATTGAGAATTTGTTCATTTACTATTTGTGCAGTGCGGGCCCCGTTTATGTAATTTTTTGTCTATTTTTTACCATTTTTTTCACATTTTAGTAGTAATAATTTATTCTTCTCTTCTTAATTTCAGCTTTTTTTTTCTTAAAATGTATTAAATAAATCTAAAAACCACAAAAAAATCTCCATACCTTCATTTTTTAAAAAGAAAGTTATCGCAAGTAGTCGGATACTTTGAAATTCCATTTATAATACCTTTTCTAACTGAATAAATTGTTAAGCAACTGATTATGGCAAGAAATAACAAAAAATTTTTCGTCATTTTTCTCAGTCAATTTTAAAAGTATTAGATGGTATATAAATTTCAAAAAAAATCTATCTTTTAGTTCTTTTATTTGTACATGATTAATTAAATATTTTCTCACTTCAGGTAAAATGAGATCGTTATTTATTGCTAACCTTTATGACTGTGGCATCATTTTAGAGTACATCACGATTATGGAGTCGAATTAGAAACTTCTTGGCAAAGGTTTTAAAGGTAATATTATTCGTAAATTGAAATTTTAAACAAGTAGACACATACTGTTTAAATATTTGATACTGCCAATAGATTGCTGTTTTTTTAAATATATAATTTTATATTGTTATATTATACATAAAATAAGTAAATATGAAGTAAAAAGATTCAAAATATTTTATAACTCATAACTTGATAATAACGTTCCTCGTACGTTTTAAAATATATCTACCAAAATGATTTTATCTCTTCGATTTGTATTTTAAAAGAGCATTTAATGGCAGTATGTCCTACATTTTATTCAAGAATTAACAAATAATATCATCAAAAGAGCCCATATGAATAAATATTTATTAAAAATACTAAAATATTTCTTTAGATTTAAAGAAAAATAAGGTAACAAAATGCCAAGCAATTTTTAATTACAAAACGGAAAAGTTGATAATACAATATATTTAGTTACATTTAGGAATTTTTCCTTTTTTCAACCTCATTATTTCATAAATACGGTCGAACCTCTGTATAACGAAGTCGCTAAATCCCGGAAAAAAGTTCGTTATATGGAAAAATCGTTATATAGAGGTTCATCTTTAATATACTTTATAAACCACATAAAACAAGTTTTAAGTTAATAAACACTACATATTAAAAAAAAGTAGTTATTCACATCTTATTTTAAATTAATATATGTTTATTTTATGTATCTTACCCATCAACAAAGAAAGAAAGAAAGAAAAACTGCAAGGAAAACAAGAAAAAAGAATGTCGAAGTATTCACTATACTTTCAATACTAAGAAAATAATTTTATACTAAAATTAAGGAATTTTAGGGTCATTTTATAATTTAAAGCATTCAAGTAATATTAAACATACATTACTTTATAATTAGAACACGGGAACACGGGACAACTCCATTGAGGGTGAAAGAGGATATCGAAGATGTTTCTAGTGAACTGGGCAATGGGGATTAAAGGTTGCACTTCTTGGACGAAACGTCTAGAACTCTATTACTCTCGGCGAGTTAGGATCTAATAAAACCAGTTCAAGATTTATGACCACCATAAAATGTGCTAAAGAGAGAACAACTTGAAATTTTTTCAGAAATACTTTAAAAAAAAGGGAGAACAAAAATTGAATTACAAAAGAAAAAGTTCGTTTTATAGGAAATGGATTTCGTTATAGAGAGGTCATATTACGAAGAAAATCGTGAAATGTTCAAGATTCCAGGAAAAAGTTCGCTATGTAACAAAATTCGCAATATAGAGGTTCGACTGTATAAGCAAATAAATTTACTTTGACTGAAACCTGAGCTGAAATACCTGGATATAATACAGCTTCGAATTTATGTTTAAAAAATCTAAAAGACTACATTGAAAACAGAAGTTACAATAACTCATCCTTGTAACATCTCTATCGTAAAAAAAATTCGTAAAAAATTCGTTTAATTCGTTTATCGTAAAAAAATTCCCTTATACCAGAGATTCTCACCCACTATGCAGCCAAATTCTTGACACATGCCGCCAATTTTTTTTTGAATTATTAATTATACTCTGAGAAAAAAATCCGGAAACAAATCATTCAGCCATTTTTTATAGAAATAAACTATTCATAAAATTGTTATTGACCATTTGACAACACTAGAGGAGAGAGTTCAGATATAACCAAATTTGATTGGGTTCGTAATCCATTTGTGATAACTGATATAAATTAACTTCGAATGAAGAATAACTAATTTCCTTCTGTAATAATCGAGATTTAATTTCAAAACATTCGAAAGAGTCAGTTAATTCCTTTTGGATTTTAATTAGAGGCGATAATCCCATAATAGCAAAAAGCTTTAAAAATATTGTTACGATTTCCCACATTTTATTTGTTTGAATTCGGATTTTAAGCATTACAAAATACAGAGATGAAAAAAAGATCGAAATTTTTAAACGTAGATGACGAAATGACAGTGGCATTATCATTTTTACTACCAAATATAAATTATCAAAAATTATCAAGCTCAGATTTCAAATTAAATGTATTCTTATAATTAATTTGTAATTAATTACTCAATACACATTTTACTGTCCTTGTCGTACATATTTTGTTTAATGTTGAGAATTATTATCATGAACTGTTTTATGTAGTGCGTTATAGGTAAGTAAAATTTTTTCAAACTTATTTTATGGGTAGTGTGTTGCCAAATTTTTAAATTGTTAGAAGTTAATCGCAACAAAAAAAGGTTGAGAATCACTGCCTTCTATAAATGAATTATCTCTCTTACTTGGAATATAAATAATTTGGAACATGCCGACCTCTGCGGTTGAATCCCCAATATTGACTTTATTATTGTTCATAGTTATGCAAAGTAGTTTTATTTGCCATTTAATGTCTATCATTAGAATATATAGGATATTTTGATTTATGATATGTATCTTTAAATGTTAAGTAATTTTCTACCGGTATTTTTGAACTCGATATTAAACTGAATTCTCTCTTGATTTGTTTGGAGCAGTGGTGGCGTAACACACCCCTTCACGGGGATACTAGAGAGCTAACCTGACATTGCAGGGGCCTAAAATTCGATACACGCCACTGGTTTGGTGAATTCAAATTATACTCATATTGTGATTCTTGATTAATTTCAGGAATTATTAGCTACAGGAATTATCCCTTTTTACAGTGTTTAATATTATTACAACACAATACCCGAGCTAATTCGTACTGTCACCTGTATGGTGCTCAAGGCCAAGGCCAACGACAGGCGTACTTCTAGCCCCTTGCCACGATGAATTTCTTGGGCCTCGATCTGACTACGTCAGACACAGGTGGCATTAGAAACAACAAAAACAAAACACAATATGAAAGAAGGAAAAAAAAAAAAATCGAAATTAATTTTATAGAACTACTGCACATGAGGTATATTTCTCTCCAAATAAAATACATATTTCTTGGCTAAAGTATAAAAAAGGTATATAAATTTTATAAAATAAAATTTCAGAATCATTGGTGCTTTAAAAATGCAGTCATTCCCATTAATTTAATATCATCATGTACATAAATTATTTATCTCGTATGATCTTTTGAATATAATAATAGCTCTTTCATAAATGAAGTCTCGTGTTATGTACCTGTCCTCAGCCTATCCTGTATAATATATGTATATAACAAACAAAATATCAGATGTTAATATATTATTCTAGTAGTATAATTCTAAGGTATATTAAATTCATTATGAAATACATTGAGCAGTACTGATACATTTATAAGTGTATTATCGAATTAATAAATGTGTATTTTACTTTTATGGGGTCTCAGGGTGTTAAATTTTTCTAGAGGTCTGAAAATACAAAACAATTTACAAACAGGTATAATTGTTTAAATTAAATTTAATGATTCGAATCTTTTTACACATTATTTATAAAGAATGGGGCTTCAGAAAAGTATAAAATGTTTAAAAACATAAATCATAATTTTAAAATTATAAGCATATGAAAATTCTATGATAAATATTAAGTATTTTTTGTGTTGCTTTTTGCTATTTTCTAAAATAGTAGCATCTGATGTAAAAAAATTTATAGAATTATAAAATACATCATACTCTTTAAGCCGTACCTAATTTTAGTATTATGTAATGCTTTTGTATTTCAAAATATTTGTAAAAACATTGCAATTTTAAATATTTTTAAAAAAATGTATTTTTATTTATTAAAATATATAAGTTATTATTCTCTATTTATATAAAAAATAGCTACAGTGTAATGAGAATTACATTTAACTTTTATTGTTATTCAACTTATAGCTAGTAATTAAAGCTACTAATTTTAGAAAACATAAAAATACTTAATATTTATCATAGAATTTTCACCGTAGCATGATTTTAAAGTATGATATATTTAAACATATAATAATATTATATTCCCGAATCATTAATTAATTTAAAAGAATTATACCTGTTTGAAATAGGCCCCTTCGAACCTCTAAAACCTTTATAGACTATAATCGGAGATATTATTTTGTATTTTGCTTTCTTTCAATAAGTGTTTTTTTATTCTTTTGTTTCGACTTTTCGATATACTCGCGCCCCCTTGTAGGGATCATGGCCCCGAGGAGGTGCGCCTGAGGCCCAAGGAAATGGCATACTTACATACTGTTGCAAATTTTGACTGGGTAAAAGCAGCAGATGACTCCAATAATTTGAATAAGTACAGATTTATTGTTGGACAACGACGACAAAGACAAATCGACGTATCTATATAAATAAGTATCAAAACAGAATATTTACAGTAGAAAAAAAAAAAAACCATACGTAACAAACAA
This sequence comes from Trichonephila inaurata madagascariensis, assembly GCA_019973955.1. Classification (NCBI taxonomy): domain Eukaryota; kingdom Metazoa; phylum Arthropoda; class Arachnida; order Araneae; family Nephilidae; genus Trichonephila; species Trichonephila inaurata. The sequence continues at coordinate 86,176 of BMAV01008864.1, read as the reverse complement.
GCTTCGTGTCAGTCCCGAAAAGACTTTCTAGAACAGTTCCATTGCCAGGAACTTAGTTAAACTCTCTCTCTCTTTTATGGCAGTCAACACAAGTACAGATTATGATCACCGCTGACCTCTCTTCCGAAATAAACCGACCTTTCTTTCAAAGTCCCTTCATATAGTCTTGTAATATCTTCTAGTAAGATCGATCCTAGAGCTTTCTCGATGTTTCCTCGGTTGCATCGTATTTTTTGCCAAATTTCTCCCGAATTTGATAACCATGGTGATATCTTCAATGGTTACCAGAATGTTTCACGCTGGGAAGCGTACTTTACATGTAAAACTTGCGACATGGTCGATCTTCGTGGACCATATCGTGGGGTTTCAGCGTAAGTTAGAGGTGTGGGATTCTCGAAATGATGAGACATTTTAGAATTCTTAATATGACTTTTATTAAGAATTTAGCAAGTACTTAGATATCGAACAAACTTATATTAGAGTGAGAATAAACAAAACCCGTAGCCGTAATTAACGCAGATCGCGCAATTAGATCACTTATCAATATAAGTATATATATCCGCCTACTCTCAATCTTAATAATATATTCGCGTTCAGGAATATAATCTTCCTACCTTGGTTTCTACGCAACGTCAATCCACTTCAGATATTCCTCTAAGCTGGCGTACAATGGTATGTACCTTGGATGAATGGCGAGATTTTCGTGATTCTTAGGTAAGCCGTCAATATACACTTCTATCTTCTCTTAACTGAACTTTCTCTAAATTGCCATCATGCTTACTAAAACTTCTGTCCTTTTAAAGGTTATCTTATTTGCATCTATCCTTCGTTTCACTTCTTGGATTTGGGTTGGAAAAGATTTGCCATTAATCGTGGCCGTCAAAGAACACAGAGGTTATGTTACAGAAAGGAAGCGTGAGATGTCACAAACTCTACTTTCCAACAAGGAGAGTGTTGTTACAAAGAAATAACATACGTGGTGCATTTCAGTACATTCATGCGTACATACACACACACATACACTTGCAAACTTTATTCATCACATAAAGAGCGACGGACTAATGATCTATCAGAACAGAGAAATGTATGTGTCTGTATATATTTTCATTTTTATTGCAGTGTGATATTTGTTATACTTGAATAAAATAATAATTCTGAATATTTTGAAATTCTGCTTTCAGAAATATTTTGGAAAATCTTATAGCTTTATAGAAGATATTCCGCATCGATTAGTTTGGAAAGAGAATGTTATAGACATTTTTCTTCACAATGTTCAAGCAGATCTTGGAACGCATTCTTTCATTAAAGGTTTGAACAAGTACACAGATATGGTAATTAAACTTCTCTTAAAAATTTTGAAATGCATTAACGTTTATATCTTAATTTGCTTTAGTATGTAATGTGTTCCTATAATTATCTGCAATAAAATATGAGTACAAATATGGGAATCATAATGAAAAAAAACTTATTCCATGCATTGTTTAGACCTGAAATATTTAAAATAGGTTTATTTCAGGAGAAAGTTTTTCACATGAACGCGCGTATCCTTTAGAAATAAATGGGGTTATTAATCAATGTTATTTTAAGCAAAATACTCTTGTATATTCGTTTTAAAATGCTGTTTTTGGTATTTCGATTTCTGTTTACTTTTTTAAAAATGTTATTTATGTTATATAGTGTTTACCAGCCTTCAGTTATTTTGTCAACACAAAAAGAGAATAAAATTTATCATATAAATATTCATCCAAGTTGGAAACGGGATTAATTTTTTTTTTTCATTTTCTTACTGAAAAAACAAAACAAACAATAATTATAAAAGCTTCAGAACAAACTTTTTTTGTAAAATAAATCTTAAAATATATCATGTAAGCGAATTAAAAATTAATGCAATAAAATAACTTAACAGTTAAAACGAAGAGAATTATTCCTCAAAATATTCGATTCAGTGTCGTCAATATACATATATCATTAAAATTAAACGCTAAGGTATAACAAATTTACTCTTCTGCTGTCTTAGGGTATGCTATTCTCATAAAATTGCACAATATCCGACCCCTTTTCTTCCCCCCCTATCCATTATTAACTTGGAATTCATAATTGATTATAATGAATGATTCTTTAACTATCTTAAAGAATCACAGAAGATAGTGAATATTATTTAAATATCGCTTATAATGTAATGGAAATTGATGAACTTTAAATATTCAGTTTGTCTGTTCGCGTTTGAAATTGCCTGTGCCGAGTAGAGGGGTTAATCACTCCAAATCTGTCGAGGCACAAAGTCTTCACGTGCTCACTAGAGAGTGGGATACCATCTCAGATGTCGTCACCCACCTCATCACTTGAAGGAGATTCAAAATTACGAGCTCCGTTCGTCTATATATTCTTCATATTGCATCGTAGTGTGGCAGTAATAAATGATTAATATAACTTGGAATATGTGGAAATACACTCTTTTGCAAAAAAATCGAAGCACCATGAAGGAAGTGGTTCTTTTTAATGAAATTAAGTATGTGTACAGCTCATACACTGATAATAAAATGATAAAAAAATCAAGGCCATAGAGCCCATCCACGGTTCACGATTACAGCTTGATTGTTCAAATCAGTAGTTAAGACGGGGAGATACATGCTTGTATATGCCACGGTAAAGAATGGTAGATGTTTTTGATGTTATCCTGCGATACATTTTGCCAGGCATTCTCTAGTTGTTACTCCAGATCTGTGATATTTTGTGGTGCCCGATTCTAGAACCCTACCATGTCTCAGACTTGTTAGATTGGTGAAAAGTTCGGTGACATTGATGGCCAAGGAAGAATATTAACGCCACGAAGGTATTCCAGAAATATGAGAGTGGTATGGTGATTAGCATTAGTATCTTGTTTGAAACTGGCCCCGGATGACATGCCATTAAGGTAATATAACCGGCCTCAAGATGGTATCAACATATCATTAAGCTGTTAAAAATGTGTGGAGAATGACTAGAGATGACCTGCTGTCGTATGAGATAGCACCCCACACTGTCACACCAAGGATTTATGAATGCCTTTGTAAAACAAAGGCTGATTGAGACCGCTGGCACGGCCTCTTCAGACATGAAGATGATGGTCATCTGCTTCAAGAGTAAAGCGAAATTCATCAATGAACACTATGCGATGCCAGTCCAATGATAAGCATGATAATTGGCTGTAACACCACTCCAGACGATTCCACCCATGTTGTGGGGTCAAATGCAGAAAGTCTTAAGGGCCGCTGTGAGCGCAACAAGGCCTTAGTCAAGCGCCATAA
>BMAV01008864.1:32348-82558 GCA_019973955.1 Trichonephila inaurata madagascariensis | reverse complement strand
ATTCATTTTTTTTCTAGGGAATCACAACGGCCAAAACAAAAAAGACCAATATTTCGCCTTTATTACAGGTTTTACACTTCGTTTATTGCTTATCAGAAATGCATTCTACGAGCGCAATTCATGTTCATTTGCCTTGAAAATTCGATCCTTATCATGTTCAATCAAGATGTTTTAACCTACGAAATTTAATTACAATCGGACAACTCCTTCTTGCTGCTGCGATTTTTTTTTTTGTAAAAGAGTGCATAACGCTAGTTCAAATGCCAACAACGTTATCATATCGTGTTAAAGTAATATACGAGGGATGTTCCGGAAGTAAGTTTTGGCACTTTTTATCAAGGATAACAGTTCCACAGTATGGAGGAAACGTGTCAGGGTAGAAGGAATGACGCATGGGCAGAGCACCGAAAAAGAGAGAGAAGCAATGGACTGGCATGAAGTTGTTGAGAAGAAATCAGGTTGGCAGGCTGACATGCATTGACAACATGGCCATCAATGGAAGTGCGTGCTGTTATCCGATATGAATGGACACTTTAGATGAGTGTGTCCGTTATCCATGGACATCTACAAACCGTATATTGCGAAGAGGTCCGGTTTCGTTTTAAATGGTTGTCGCTAGTGTTGCATGTTCAATCGGGGAAGGCGGAATTCTAAGGTTAAGGTCGAAGTGGGCGTCCCTCTACATCTACAAATGAAAATAACATTGTTAGAGTTCAGGACGAGGTGTTAGCGGATAGGCTCATAATAGTTTCAGAGAAACGAAAACACTGCACATTGCTCGTGCTCAGGTCCATCTCATGATCCATAATGTCTTGGGTTATTAAATAGGGAGAGAAAGAATAAAATTCCGAAGGAATGAATTCCTGTTCAGAATCTTCACAGACCATGAGACACAGATGCACCACATTACTCCAGAAATAAAGGACTCCTTAATGACGTGGAAGCATCCAAGCTCACCAGTGAGGAAATTATCCTTTCAAAATCAGTGCAGAAGTGAAAAATGCTGTGCGAGAATTCCTTGCATCGCAGGACACCGAATTTTACTAGAGTGGTTTCTTTAAACTGATTGCACGCTACGACATAGGTCTCAATATCCTTGGAGACTGTCAAAAAATAATACAAGTTCTATATTTCATGATGCCATGATGTAACTGCGTCGGAAATAAAGTCTCTATGTGAAAAAAATGACGAAAATTACTTTCGAACATTCCTAGTACCATTCCTTACCAATAGCTGTTGAAGTATTTTAACGGATTATTTCAGATAAATTTAAATATAACAAAACGTTTTTTATTTATCAAAATACTATGTACATATTTTTCTTATTCTCTTGCATGGGTAGACAAAAGAATTGCGATCTGCCACTTTGACTGGCTACAAACCTCCCAAACATTACGTGAGTAAATCCATGATCTGGCATGCACCATCGAATGCTGTGGTTCCCGATCATGTGGATTGGAGAGAACAAGGTTTAGTGACACCAGTAAAAGATCAGGTAAGTAAATTGCATTTAATGACCTGATTCATAGCGAATTGTTGTATTATTTCATTCATTCACATGAAGAATAATCCTTACGTTTTCGTATTAATGTGTTTTGTAAATTCTGAGAATTTCGGTGAACCAACTCTAATTTTTGTAGTTTTCTTTCTCATATGTACATTTTAGATTCATTCCGTAAAATCTGTCAATAAACTAGTACATTTTAAACCATAAAACTGTATTATTAGCAAAAATCAATTTCGGTTTTTTCGCTTCAGAATATTTTTGTTCTCATATGCTTAATGTAGTGCATTCTCATTATAGGGCACTATGAAGGAAAATAATCTGGCTAGAGCTAAATATGTTTAATTTTATTTTACCGCTTAATTTCTACTAACTTAATCTGTGTCGGTGATATGCATATAAAGCAGTAATAGCTTCCATGCTATGACGATCGTTTTAGCATGGGGGCTAAGATACTCGTTTTCGGATCAGAAGGTACCCAGTTCTAATATTTCTTCATTGGTGACCCTGGCTTTGCAAAGAGACCCACAGTAGAAGTGGAGTCATCTATCCACCGCAAATGAAAACAAACCTTCAGGCGCATGACGCAACCAACAAAGCCGTCTCACACAAATGACGCAAACAACATAGTCGTCACACACAATGACGCAACCCACAAGCCGTCATACTCAAAATGGTGCAATTGCTCCCATGCTAGCCACAAATATGGCATTGTTCGTTTACCTATTCACCGAATCACTGGCAGGAGAGTGTGTGGTGGTGATATCTATATAAACCAGTAATAGCCTACAGGATACAAAGATCGTTTTGGCATGGTGGCTAAGATGCTCGCTTTCTGATCGGAAGGTATCCAGTTCCAATCTTCCTTCGCATCCAACGAATTCTCCACATCATTCCATTCTATTGTTCTCCCACCTGCTCTCTCCGGTGCTGCGGTAGCTTAGTAGTCAGGGTCACGAACTTGCGGCCGGCGTTGTTGAGTCATGGGTTCCTGATGTCACAGAAAAGCCACCATCGAGAGGAGCTAGTAAACGTTAAATGTATCGTGGCTGAAAGTCTTCATCTTGACATGGGGGGAAGTTAGTAGAGTGCGATGACAGCTCAAGTATTATTTACGTTACTTGACTTTGGTTCAAAATTATGAGGTTCATAGCCAATAGCCCTTGTGTTGCTTTAAGTCAGTGCTTCTCAAACTTTCAATACTTGCGACCCAATATTCATTCATAATTTTCATCGAGCACCTCTCCATACAATAAAAGTGTATTGAATTCGATAATACGATACTTTGACGCGAAAACTACAATATAGCTTTAACCTCTTAAGTGCCTTCTGCGTATATAAACATCTCGCTCAGCCAATGCGTAAATTGCCCTGGACGTATATATACGTCTTTCCAAAATACGATTTTTTCTGTTCACTACTATCCACAAAATTATTCCGATGGCATTGGATGCAATAAAATGAACCCGAGAGTGTTTGTGAAGGATTTACTCATTCTTATTTATTCCCTGCCCCCCTTCAGTAGACCACATACATTTGCATGCGTGCAAAACGGTGACATTGGGGAGCGGATAGCGTAACTTTTAATTGGCATTTAAGGGATTAATTACAAACCGTACAAATTATCAAGATAAGTGTTAATGTTTGCATACAATTTTATGTAAGAAAAGCCCGTGGGGTCTCTGGTAAATATTAAACATATTCTTAACTTAGTATTGTTAAATTTATTATAAAATATATTGTGCAGTACTGATACATTTATAAGTGTATTATATCAGTGTAAATGTTTGTTGTTGTTTTTTAAATTTTTTATTATATCAGAATGTATTTTGTTTGTTTACTTTCAATAAATTAATAATTTTTTGAAATAATCTTTTGTTTTTGACTTTCACTATGCTCGCGCTCCCCTCCTAGGGTTATCACGCCCCCTAGGGGGTGCGCCCCACAATTTGAGAAACGCTGCTTTAAGTGCATGTTAATAAACACTCATCCATTCTCTCCTCATTTATCACGTTTTTTTCGGCTCTCTACAATCTAAGATAGTCTTGATTGGTTCTTTCTTCCCATAAGAAATCAACTGCATCATTTGTTTTTGTTACAGTGTCCATTACAGCATTGTGTTGTATACAGACTATATTTATGGAGTAAGTGGTACATTTAAAAAAAAGTTGACAGTGCACCAAGGCGTAATTTTTAATCTAAAAATTAAAAATGTGTTGGTTTGTGGGGAGGGATGAGCCCCCAATCCCCAACCTTGAGTACACTACTGCATTACAAAATAATGACCGGTAAGTTTTTTATTAGTTACAGAATAAGTAGTCCATAATTCTAATTATTTGTTTCCCGAACTGGTATCCTGGAGAGATGTTTTCATTCATATTAACCACTAAAAACTCCTTTCCCTATAATTTCAAAGTTTTATATGGTTTAGAAATGCATTTGTATGTAAATTTTGCATTCCAGACTGTTTCAAAAATTGATGTTATTACAGATAAAATAATTGAACAGAATATAATTAATTTCTTAATATTTTTACTAAATTAACTATTTTGTGAGAAATCTAAAAGTTTCCTTGTACAAAATTTTATTTTAATTTCTCTTTTTTTCCCCTCTAACTTGTATTTTCTTTTCTTTTTTAATTTGATATCAGTAGCTAATACCTACATATCTATTAAGTACATTGGAGAAAATTGCTTTGCTTCATGAACAATGATTTCATTTGCAGAATCACACTGGTTATTTTGTTGAATATTTTAGAAATATATAAACTGATTTTTAAATAACAGAGAATTATAGATTAGAGGATTATTTTTGTATCATTTTTTTCAACTAAAAATTATTCGAAATTTTTTGATATTGTTAATTTATTAGGCAGCATTTTTCAGTGTAATTTCTTTATTTTAGAAAAAATGTGGATCGTGTTGGGCTTTTTCTGCTACTGGATCTCTAGAAGGACAGCTCATGAAAAAGACTGGACAGCTTATTCCACTTAGTGTACAAAATCTGGTGGACTGTTCCGCAAAAGAAGGTAACAAATTTAAATAATGGATTATCTGGAAAATTCGTACCTATTTTAAAAAAAAAAATTTAAATGCAAGACATTTAAGTTTTAGTATACATTTCTTAAATTATATAAACATCATCATCAAATTATATAACATTGCAATTATATAAACATCATATTGCAACCTTTCTCCATCTTCAGGCAACTTGAAAATCTTTCCTTCCAGAATCTCTCAGGTTTTTCAGTGAAAAACTTTTCTAATTGATTTTTTTCGTCGATCAAAGTTGTTTTACATTAAGAGGACTTTGTAATGGTCGGAAAAGGTAGAAATCGGAAGAGACAATGTCTGATGAATTCGGTTGATAAGTTGGAACAGTGGTGGCGAACCTTTATGGATCAACGTGCCATTTTTTCTAAAAAAGTGTTTAATGAAGTGTAGACGTGCCGTCAAATAATTTTGACTTGTGATTATTGGGAATATAATAAAACTAAATACTAAGAGAACTCAAAACTCTTCATTTATTACGAAAAAGTACATTTTGCATTGTATAGCTATATATGTTTTAGTTATATGCGTAATTCATATTGAAGTAACATTAGTGTGAGCTCTATTGTTGTATATTGTGTGTGTGTGTGTGTGCGGATGACAAATACCTAATATTAGGATTGTAAGACATTACTTTTAGTAGAATGCATGCTCAATTGGAGTCATCTGCCAGTCGGTTTTTAAACAATTAATTATTTTTGCCGTGACTCACTTTTTTGACAAGAGGATTTGCAGATCGTTTCAAAATGCCGTTTTATAGAAGATATTCTGCATACCACTACTTCAGAACATAAAACACACACCGCTTTGTCGTCTTTACTAATAATGCCATAGTTCTAGATTCACCAAATTTGAAATTCTCTGTTACACTTACTATCTTGCCATTTTAATCTTTTGCTGAACTAGCTATGTTAACTAACACTTAAAAATCATAAATATAACACAAATAAACTTTAAAATACAGTTGTATCAATGAAATTGACTATACTATGCGTAGATAAACTTTGCATCATAAGCAATTGTAGTCCACGACGTAACTAAAGCAAGACAATAGCAAACGAGTGTGCTCTCCGCCGCACCGCGACCAATCACTCGTATTTGTTCGTAATACTTCATCGCGAACTTTGTTATTTTTAAATAAAATGCAAGCCATGTTGATCCCTGGCGTGCCCAAAATATTGTGTCGCGTGCCATGAATGGCACGTGTGCCAATGGTTCACCATCCCTGAGTTAGAACATCCCAATCGAGTTCCATCAACTTTTGTTGAGTTATCAACTCGCATGAGGCAATGATTTTTTTTATAAAACAAATCCTCTATGATGATTGATTGAGGATACAGATGATTGATCCTCAACTTCTGTACATTTATTTCAATGGGCTAAATTCAGGATGATCACATGATAAATGCAATCACGTGTTCTCCATTGAATTCAGAACTAGCACTGGATTTGTACTAGTTGTTCTACTTGTAAAATTTAGAAAAAATTTTGAATTCGGTAATTGGATAAAGATGTTCAAGTATTAAGACCCTCCAAAAAGTTTTTCAAAATATAAAAAAAATTCTTAAATTGTACTTTCAAATACGTTTTAAATCAAGTGCATTTAATTTCCCTAAGTATATTATTATTGTGCATAAGTATGTATTTTTAAAAAGAAAGTTTCTGCAAAACACAAAAGGTGGCAATAGTGAAGCGCATGAAAATTGATTGGCTGAAAACACATATTTGCATTCATCGTGTTAGTATGACGTCATTTGAAGTTATGAACTGATTGGTTAAAAACACATATATGATTACAGTTATCATGCGACTATAAAGTCACAGGAATTTAACTTATTGTTGTTTGTAATTCTTCTAATTGGGAACAATACTTCTCTAAAATTATTGCCTCGTTATTTAGTAAAAGCTCATAATGCAGGATTTCTTTCCAATCCACTCGGACACAAAGAGTATGACCTTCTTTAAGTGAAGACCGATTTTGGGGTTGGCCAAAGGTGGTTCCTTTGGCTTTACTCAAGACTTTTTTCGTTCAACATCACTAGAAGTTATCCATATTCCACCTCTTTCCCGTCACTATTTTGTGAGAAATGAAATATTCTCTCATTCCCGCCTAGATATGTGGGAGGAAGGGAAGGAAGACTAGTCATATCCAAAAAAACAATCGATTTATTGATCACACAATTAGCAACACAATTCAAGTAATTTCAAAAAGAAAAGATGTTCTCAATATAATTCTAGATCTAATTCTAGATCAAATCTACTTTTCAGATTAACCGATCACTAATTAAACTGTAGTGATCAGTCGTCACTTAAATTTCTTCACTTATCTCATATCTGAAATACAAAACTGAATAATACCTGATCAGTAGCAATCTATCCTATCCTCTCACTCTTTCTCTCTCTCTCTCTCTAGCTTGAAACCCTAGACTATATATAGCCGACCTAATTTAAATAATCAAAGTTTCTTCTTCAGAGGGTTGGTTGTGAATAAACTCGAATTGATAGACCAAAGATTTACCAAGAGGATTATATGAATGAAAGGATGCGGATAAATCTGTCATAACTTGCTTTTAAATTAGTGTCTCATTGTGTTGTTTAGAGAGCGCATCGCGAATGGAAATACAATCCATCAAATTTTTCACCGTTGAACTATGGGGATACACTTAAATGGTTTGTGTAGCCAAGTTTCTCAAAATATTCGTGGTTGCTGAATTCTGATACTTGTAACATTATTCTCTATCAGTATGTAATCTGATCTTCATCTGTGGTGGGTCTACGAGAGCTTTCATTATCTTCAGGGTTGAAATTATTAGCCTTAAACCTAGAAAACTACTTCCGCACAGTTTTTTCAGCTACAACACCTTTGTCATAAACAGCGCATATCTTGTTTACCACCTGAGTGGAATTTTTGCCTTTCTAGCGAAAGAAAAACATTCTGTGCTTAAAATGCACCTTTTTTTGCTGCTGTATTCATGGCGTATGAAATGTGAAATTGGCAACAATTAGCGTATTAAAACCAAACTCCCCCCCCCCCCGAATATTCCTGAAGTACTGCCTTTTAGACTGTATATGTATTTGATTTGTTTTCAGCCATTCCGATTTATTCAGAATTGACCTAATGACACCTACCAAAAAATCAAAGCGAGCCTTCCGGATTATCCAATAAAAATTTCAGAATTTTAAAATAAATAAATAAAAAAAATTGTTATTTTCAGCAAGCATACAGCTCATTGATAAGATTTTGACAACAACTTTTTCACTACATTTACTTCATTGGATAATTTATTTCTTATGCATTTGAAATGTAAATCGTTAAATAAATAGGAAATGTACTTCATTAACCACCTTAGATTTAAAAAATCTGTGCACGTTTGTATTACAGATATGTAATTCATTCAGTGTTTTAAGCCATAAATTCTAGAGGTGCAATGCTCAAAAGTCTGAATTCAATACGTGAATAAAATATTATGTAGCTCTATTATTTGATCAAAACTGAGTTTAAAATTGGAGGGGGAGGGATGTATTTTCAAATACATATTCATGATACGTGATCACTATTTCATTATCTTTATGAAAACACTAAACAATGTTTCTCTGTCCCACTTCTTTTTCAACAGAAAATTCGAATATACGGTAGTTGACAACATACAATATATAACTATAGCAAACAACATGCAACTACATTACAACCACAGCATTCATACTACATAGACTTCATTACAATTACAACATACAACAATGCTACAATTGCAGTATATAGCTACATTATGACTACAACATAATACAACATACTTTTAATGTATTAAATTTAAGGTATCCGCGCGACTACGTTCGGAACCGTGATTTTGCAAAAGCCTATAAATGGATAATATATATGATATTTAGTGTCACTTAGATTAGAAAATGTATATAAAATTATTTTAAGAATAGTATTGCAATAAAAAATTATTTAAGTACAATATTTTGACAAAAAATGAACATAGAATGACCCATTTTCAAAATGTTCTCCTTTTGTGAAAAATGTTTCTATTTTAATAATATTTTGCCTGTATATAGCTCAGACCTCTGTACAGAAGCTCAACAAGAATGTTTGAAATATAGAACTTAGAAGTGGGTTTATCCATGTTTTACGAGAACAGAGGGCAGAAATTTTAAGAAAAAAAAACGATAATTATTTCAATGGGTTGTAACTCTGAAAATAATGTGAATTTTTCAAAAATCATCGTTGAGCCTCTGCATAGAGGTTTGAGCTATACACAGGCAAAATATTATTATAATAGAAGCATTTTGGACAAAAGGAGAATATTTTGAAGAAAGGTTATTCTAAGTTATTTTTTTAGAAATATGGTATTTAAGTAATTTTTTTTGTCAAATTGTCCTTAAAACCATTTTATACATGTATTCTAATCTAAGTGACACTAAATATCATGAAAATGATCCATTTATGCACTTTTTTAAAATCACGGTTCCGAACGTTGTCGGATACCTTAAACTCTATAGTTTCGTTGTTAGTTTAACATACGTAACTCCTGATATACGCGACTTCGTTTTAATAGAAAGCTCAAGCAAAGATTATTTATATTTTACTTCTCAAATACTACGCCTTTTGGTGAAAATTGCTTTCTAATTTAGGAAACGGAGGTTGCGGTGGAGGTTGGATGGATAATGCTTTTGAATACATCCAGAAAAACAATGGCATCGATACTGAAGAGTCTTATCCATATTTAGCTGAGGTAAATACTTTTTAATAGTAAATTTGTTGTTTATGATTCTATATGAAGTATCAGTAACATAAAATGTGAAATTATGAGGCTTGAATTTTGAATTACTTGCAATAAGACATTACATCATGAGTTAAAAATGTTACAGTTAATAATACATCTAAAAGAAGCGTTTTCTAAGGTCAGTGAATATATTTTTAGGCAAAATGTGTGTTAGGCTTAAATTGATTTAACTCTCATTGTAATTTTATGTATTGCCGTAGAGACACACTTTAACAACAAGATTTTAGCACATCGTTTGAAATATGTGAGTTTTATCAAATTCCTAAATTTATTTGGCAGTCCAGCTCTTTTTTTTTTTGAGTGGACATGTTCTTTTCTTAAATGTGTAAAACAAGTTTGACTGAAAAGTTTGACTGTATACTTCCGAGGAAAATACAAAACTTTTTCCCTTGCGAAAGCGCCTTTACCAATAGATTGAGACCCCAAACACACACAAAAAAAGAACTTATGAGGCAAAAATTGTTATGATTTTCTGTGATAAGAACAGCTTTGAATAAAGAGAATAATTCATGATAGAGCATAATTCACTGACAATGTGTTCTATCAGATTAATTTTTTGGAAAAAAAAAGAAAAAGAGTCAGAACAACACAAACCATAGCAAATAATGGAATTAAATTTATCGAGTTGATAATTCTGATAACTTGATAAGTTTTACTCTTGCTTTGGAAATAACTTCCCAGCTGTTTATGTATAAATTCCTATTTTCTGCCACTAGTGGACGTACGTTGTCGCTAATCTGCGGTGGCTAGTGAAGTTTGGGACACCGAATGATTAGCCATTGTTATAAAAATGACTAAGTTTATTGATTTATCAATTTAGTATCAAGTAATATTATAAACTCATGGAACAGTCAAATTTAATCGTTATCCTAAGTTTCTAAGACAAGTATTTATGCACTCAACTGGGAGTGATCCGATGTAACTGCCCTCGCCCGGGTCAGCTGAATATCCCGGACGAAAGCTTTTTTTCAAGAACTTCAAAGACTTCCGATAGTCACTTCGTTAATATCACTTTAATAGCAACCTAACAACTCACGCTCACTTTGCTAGAGTTTAAATAGCACCCAAATAAAATCAGGTTAACTCTACGGAAAACGGTTTTAAACTCAAACGACAGTTAAAGAAGTATTTTTACCCAAGATGAATAGTAAAAGGGCGCTAATAGGACCCGTCACAACGACATTAACTAGACAGGATTATATAACATGAAATTAAATAACCAAGGTTAAGTAAAAGCGAATCATTGGCTTAAAACTTCATTTCTCCATGGTTTATGTTATTGTTGTTGATGCGACCTGTCTGACGTAATCAGATTGATGCCCACGAAATTCATCGTGACAAGGGTTTAGATGTACGCCTGTCGTTGGCCTTAGCCTTCAGAACCAAACAGGTGACAGTACTATTTAGCTCGGATCCACCCCAATTTTGAGAAAGAACACCCTGGGGCATGGTCAGGGGCCTTCCACCTCTCTCATCCCCTGGCACCAACCTTATAAAAGGACTTGCAGCTCAATGGCTGTTTAGAGTACTCCCATGCTTCGAAGGACTTTACAAACATCCGTGTCTTCTCCGAGATTCGAACCCAGGCACTACGGAACAGTAGTCAGCGTCACTAACCACTATACCGGATGGGTGACTTCCATTATTTATTTAACACTCAACTACGAGTTTCCAATCTCAGTGGTTAAAATAGATCTCGTGACTTCGACTCAGCGCTGGTACAATGTATATATCTCCTTCCTTCTTACTTTCCTCTGTCTTCTGGATTTAAATTTCATTGAATGATCTAAGTGACTAATTGATGAAATTTTCTTAATCTTAGTCATCGTCAGAGCTGAAATATATCCAAACATACAACTGTTTGTAAAAGAAGTGGCGCTTATCTGAAGGACAAAACCCGTGACCTTCGGTTCCGTAAACACGTAATAAACCACTAGAGCAAATGAGTACTTTAGTCCGGAGACTGTTACTGTGTGTGGCTTATATAGATATATATAATACCGCTATACACTCCACCACCAGTGGAGTTGTGGTGATAGGCGAACGAACGATATAGTTGTTATGGCGAGAGTGGGAATTATTGTTGTTAATTGTGTGGTGGAGTTGAGTCAAATGAGTCTAACGACTTTGCTGCGTCAAATGAGTCTGACGAGTTTGTTTTGCTGCGCCAATTGAATCACGTCCAGGTCACCAATGAAGTGGGGCTTATCCGAAGGACAGAACCTGCGATCTTCCATTCCGTAAGCACGTAACATACCAATAGACCAAAATGATCACTTCAGTCCGGAGGCTGTTACTGGCTTACTGGCTTATATAGTTGATACCACTTCATAAACATATGAAAAATTGATTACTGCGCTGGCGCTGTTAATTCAAATCTAGCTTTGAGCCGGGTCAATTTTTTCTAACCTGAACAAAGGTTAGAGAGTGAACCTGCGCCGGTGAAATGAATTTCGATGAAACTCCGATATATTTTTTCTTTAAATACTAGTCCAGTTAACGGTGAATATGACGATTAATGTTGCACAGAAATCCAGATGTTTCATCACTCTCATTACTGATAGCGCCAAAAGTGAATATTTCCATAAAGAAGTTAAATATGAAACAAAGCACCAAAGAAAATAATCAAATAAGAAATCAACTGCAAATAAGCGGTGTTATCGTTAGATTTTTAAAAATAACCTTTAGATTAAATTTAAGAAAATATATGTCCCATTTTAAGCTTGCTTTAATTCATATTTTTCAAATAACTTCAATAAAATTCAAAAGAAGACCAAAACGCTATAACGGTAAGACTTTCGATTACAATATTTAACATCAGTTTTTTTCTTTTGCAAACCTCAATTATCGTAATACTTGCTTAAACTTCATAAATAATTGTTGGAAATAAAAGTAAGGTATTTTTTTTTCAAATAAGAAGTATAAATATTTAAAATTTGGAATAGAAGGAAATTCGCCATTTTTAAAATCAAAATTAGCGTTTTTATACAAGCCAGGCAAATAAAGTTTCAAAAATTCTTCCTTACATCACTTAAGTTAGTCATTTTATTGTGTTTATTAAAGTTTAATATTTTTATATTTGTGCCGATATTTCATATCTGTTGTCACAAAATTAAGAGTTCATCGTGTAAATTTATAAACAATGTATATCTTTCGTAAATGAATGTTCTTAATCACGCATTTTAAATGTAATATTTTTCTACGAAATGTTTCATCTGTTGCTCGTATGTACTGTATTTAATATTTCTTCAACATCCTGTTTTAGGTAGGAAAATGTCACAGTAAGAAATACCAAATCGGCTGGAAATGTACAGGTTATGTTGATATTCCTGAAGGCAATGAAGAAGCTTTAAAAGTAGCTGTTGCCACGATTGGGCCGATTTCTGGAGCAATTTGCATTTCAGAAGATTTTTATGATTATAGGTAAAATAAATATTTCTGTAACAAATCGTATAAATAATTTCATCAAAAAGAGGTCAAAACGAACTGTAAAGCCAATCATCGCATGTGAATTAATGCTCACAAATATAACTAGAATTCAAATCGATTACCACGAGAAGAATTTTGTCTTCATTCATGTCATGTTACACGACTTTTCTATTTTTCTAATATTTCTTTTCATGAATCTTTCTGTCTTCAGGACGTCACTTTGTCGCGACTCGGAATTCGCAGACAGAGGTATTCATGTTTGGAGAAGAAGCAGACATGATCTTAAAACTATATACTTTTATTTTAGATAAAACACTTTGTGAATGATTTACAACTTAATTACTTAACCTTGGGCGTAGTCCTCAATCCTAATCCTTAATCTAACTTATGAGATTATTCAAAATGACTTATCTAGGATCGTATCCTTATGCAAGTCCCTCTCGAACCACGATAGCTTGGTATAGATCCACTGCTATTACCTTTCATAACTCTCGGGGGTTTCAAAGATGAATATTAATTTCAAGCCGCATGACTTCCGAGTCGCAATTCATGTTCTACTATTCTGAGATTTCACGATTAACCTAACACACCCCAATGTGAAAGTTTAAATAGCATTTACATTTACATAAAGTCAGGTCATCTATTCAGAAAGCTGTTTTAAACTAAGTTCTCAGAAAAAGAATAGTTTACTCAAGATAATTAGTTGAAGTACCGGGAATAGAACGCGTCACAACTTCACAATGGATCAAAATTACAAGGTCCGTCACCAATATTTCTCGTTTTGCTTACAGTGCGTCTTTAATAAACACTAAAACTCTGAAAAATTACGATTTATTCTGGGATGGGATTATTTGATTAAACATAACTTCAATAGATTACTCTCGACAGACTTGTCGTTCTGAAGTGGCTGCTGTAATGCTAGCAAGTGTGAAGCCTATCAGGTAATAGAAGGGTCAGCTTGACAAATTTAATTTCATTATTGTCCATAGTTTATTGCTCTATTTTTCTCACAGATTAGACCTGACAAAAGATATGTAGACGTGGTAGCCTAATAGTTACAGTCACGATCTCTTCATACTCGAGCCCTGTTACCACTAAAGACCCACCATGTAGAGGAGCTGATGCACTTTAAATCTATCGAAGCTCAAAGTACTCAAACTGGCTGGTGTAGAAGTTAGGAGAGCACGATTCCTGTTCAGGTGTCGTCCTCGTCATTTGAACTTGGTTCAGATCTACGAGGTCTATCACCAAAAGCCATCATGTTGCCTCAGAATGCGACGTATATTAATATAAAATCAAACAAAAAAAAACCCGTAACAAAGTTAACAGTAATTTGGAAGTTGTGGCGGGTCCTGTCCGGACCTTTGCTTATAAAATATCGTTACAGAAAGCATGATTTATGTAAATTTGAAGGCTATTTAAACTCTAGCACAGCGATTGCAGGAGTTAGTCGTTAGGCTGCTATTAAATTGAGATTAGCGAAGTGACTATCAGATGTAGTTTGTGTTCTTGGAAAGAAGCTTTAGTCCGGCATATCCAGTTGACCCTGGCAAGACTTGACAAGTGTTTTTACGTCGGATCACACACATCTAAGTGTCATAATAAATTGATTTAGAAATTTAGGATAACAATTAAATTTTTGGCAGCTCCCTTAGTTTATAACATTGCTTGAGAGTAAATTGATAGATCAATAAACAGTTATTTTTTTGCAATGGCTATAATCATTCGATGTCCCAATCTTCACTAACGACCGCTGGGTGGCGACAAGGTCAGAATGTGCTTCTTCCACAGTTGAAAAATAGTTTTGTATAATGCCATTAATAAAAGTCAAATTACTGACTAATATACTATTACAGGAGTGGAATATATGAGACATCTGCGTGCAACAACACTTTTGATGATCTGAATCACGCAGTTCTAATAGTTGGCTATGGATCTGAAAATGGAAATGACTACTGGTTGGTAAAAAATAGGTAAGACATAAAAATAATATCAGTTTTTTGAAAGTCGCAACTGCATTTTTTATCCTATGATAAACTAAACTCAAACAGTTATTAAATATTTAATAATTAAATAGTTTTACTTCACTTTGAAACAAGTTTCTTAACGTTTTCCTTCAAAAGACTAAATTTAGTTTATAAGAATTTATAAATTTGTAATGTGTAAAAGTTATAGATTTTATTTTACTGCATATTTAATTATATGCTTAAATATGAAATATTAATATAATCATATTGCCTCAGTAATAAATTGTCATTTTAACTTATTTAAATTAATCTCTAGAATCTACTGTCCCACATACGAATTCGTGGTATCTGGTTAGAGTATTTTTTCATATTAAGTGGTTTTTTTTTGGTTCCTAAATGTACGATTAGGCCAAATATCATAAACTTTATAATGAAGATTTTATAAAGTGAGTAAATGATCTGAATTGTAGACACTTGTTACAGTCACACAAAGTATGATCGGTTAAAAAATAAATCAAAATTTTAATTTAAATAATTAAAAATTTCTTAGTATTCATACCAAAGTTTCTAATTTAATTATAATGTAATGTAGCTGAGGTCTACTTGAATTCATTTACTGAATAAAAATTCCTATGTATTTTGTGGAATATAACCGAATAAATATTTTATTAAAAAAAAAAATTGCAATATAAAGAAGAGATTGGCTTAAAGTGAATTGTTATTTGTTTTCTTTTTTAACTAATAATAAGCGTTTGCTTTTTGAATATTTTGCACATGATTTTATAGGCGATTGTAGTATGATTTTTATTTTGACTATTTAATTATTTGGAACGTTTTTAAAAATAATACAAAAGAAAAGAACGTAAATGAAATATTCCAAGAGACCTAATAGCAATGGTAGAATTCGTTTCGTACGCAATAAGCCCCTCAATCGATACCATAAATCTTTGTTGATTTCCTTGAACCATTTGTAAAAAATTGTGCTTGTAATCAGGATTCTTCCTTAAATCAGGAGATGGACTTTTTCAGTACTTTTCTGGCTATCAGTTTCTGGCAAACTCAGTGGCACAACAACCCATGAGAGCCAAGGCCTATTGTACCCATCTCAGTTTTCTTGAATGGACACTGAGGTGCATGAGGAGATTTTCCGGTCAAGCGGTTAGTTCGACGCGAAACCCCTAGTGTTTACTTCCCAAGCAAGCTTGGTACTCATTTATCGATCCACTGAAGGAATGAAAGACTGAGTCAACCTTGCCCATGCCGGTGTTTGAACCTCAGATCTACGGTGTGGATGCGTGATACGCTAACATTCAGCCACTGAGCTTCTATTAAAATATTTATATGGCTGTGAATTTATATGTTAATTAATATCCTTCTATTAGGTTCTGTAAGGTAACCACTATGTCCCATGTAGATTCTACTATGTATATCTATTTTTTATTCATAAATTCAGGGTGATTCATAAAGAAATATACACTTTTCAGATGAAGTAAATCAGTAATAGCAAAGACAGGCACTACCTAAGCAAACCGTAAGGTAGATGTTCTCATAAAATTTGTGTCTAGCCCCTGACAGAAGTGATGCAAGCAATAGTGGGGGTGTCATTTAACATCATTCGAAATGACGGTTTCTGCAGTGTCAGAGGCTTTTTTTGTTCTTGAATTTAGAAAATTGGAATCCACAACTGCTGTGCGACAGCATTTTTGATCATGATTCGGAAAAGAACCTTCAACTAAACCGCGGGTACTCAACCTTTTTTTCTGTTGGGCCGCATACATAAGTCAGCTATTTTACACGGGCCACATACAAATGTCAGTTATTTCACGCGTACCACAGCTTGAGGATAAATGGAGGAGGGGGAGGGAGAAATACTTTAAAACCTAAATAACATTGGAATTTTAAAATGTGGAAAATTGATCAAAATATTATATAATTCCTGTTGTGCTTTTTTAATTATTATTTTTTTTTTTTTATTTTTCTTACTGACACTAAATTAGAAGCATTTAAAACACTCCTTCACAATTTCTGCAACAGTAAACGATTTCATATGATAACGAATATTATAACAGATTTCATAGGATGTTTTTGTTACCGCTATGATATTACTACTGACAAAACACTTTGTTGCTGTTGTAAAGATTATTCAAGAAAGCCTATTTCGAAAGAGATCTTCGAAGAAAAGCGTCATTGAATGATTCCTGTTTATTGATATTTTTTAAATACAGCACTTTTTCGTGACAAATCAAGCAATTTCTGATCCACGGTTTGTTTTTCACTACAAAATGGTCACCCTCCCAATCGTCTTGAAACGATTTATTTTCTTCAAATATTTTTCGCTTGCAAGATATGAAAAATAGTCACAAATTAATTCCACACATAAGATCATCGCTACTCCACTGTTGTCTGTCATCACTAACTTTAACCGTTCCAAATAGAAAATGAATATCAATTTGTACCCGTACGACACCGATAGCAAAATTCATATATTTGATTTCTTGACAAAGAATTTCCCACCAAATTTTTAATACAATGTTCTTAAATAAGTGAATTTCCCAGAGCAATGGGCCGTGATAGATCCACTTAAGAAGGCTCAGTGGGCCACATGCGGCCAACATGCGACAGGTTGAGTATCGCTGAACTAAACCGACATTAATGCAAAAGTAAAAGTCCTGGAAGAAGCTGAAATAGCCTATTATAGCCGCTGTCGATGTAGTTTATACCTTGACACGCATCTGAGAGGTAATGGATTACTAACTCGATGTGTCACGTGTGAACACGCAACTCGTGTGTCACACACACAGCATCTGTGACTGTCTCAAATAATACATAAAATAATCCCTACAATTCTGTTACAGGCAAATTTTGCATTATTCTTGATTTATAGTGCGTTGAATCTGTATACTTCTATATGAATCGTCTCTGTATAATACAAACATCAACATTTATTAACTTCAGGGCTGATTCTTACTTTTGTTGATGCATTATTTCAGCTGGGGTACAAGTTGGGGCATTGATGGATACATGAAGATGGCCAGAAACAGAAACAATCATTGCGGTATAGCAACAAAAGCAAGTTATCCTCTGGTATGACTTTCCCTTCATTAAATAATGCAAATGAACATTTATTTCTCAAGAGGACACAGTACGATTCAATTGACAAAAATCGGTCAAAATATCAAATCTAATTTTTTTAGAATAAATTATTCTTTATACACTTTTCTATAACCTCACAAAATTTGAAAGCTCTAAACTTAAAAAACGCAGGATTGTGATAGCTTTCACGTTTGTTTTTATTCACATCTCTATGGCAAGTCAAAACTTTAAACTGACTTATATCAGAAAGATAAAATAACTAGTTTATCTTCATTTAAAATGCTAAGGCTTTTTTTCTATTGAGCCTACAGTTCTGAATTTTTTTTTTACCTATTGCTAAGAGTACATGTAACAAGAGTTGGCATGCATTTTTGAATCAAAGCAATACTTATTTTTTTAAAAATAATTGAACTCAGAATCTATATATTTTTTCAAGGAATTTTCAATATGTATTCATAAAAAGAAGTATTGTATGAATACCAATCACGTTATTGCAAAACCCATACCAGCTTTTGTTATACATAGTTTCATGTACTCGTACATCAAATTTCATATGTGTACATAAATTTTTGTAGGATGAGTAGCATATTACAGATCATACGAAAGGTCTTCCAGGTTTATTTTCAAGGTAATGAAAATAATGTATAAATATCTAACTTACTAAAAAGGGAATTCTGCTTCATCAGGAAAATTATATATATTTTAATCGCGAAAATTCTCCAGTTACCGCTCACATACAGAATGAAATGTCCTTTACACATAAAGAATGGTTAAGATCTCTTAAAAGCACAATAATTTCAGGTTCTAATGTGATAATTTATTCATTTAAATTGTTTCTTTTTGTGTAGTTATTTTTTGTGCGTTTTTGTTTATATAAATATAACTCTAAAATGACATTCCAAACTTTAAATGATATTCATTTTAAGGTTTCGATATTATTAGGACTTTTGTTCAAATAATCTTTAATCGATGGTAATTCTTTTTTCACAAATTGATTCCATAAAAAGCGGCTTTTAATTGTTGAATTTTCTCAAAGTACAGCTCCATGTGGTAGATGAAACTCATTTTTAGCCTTGTCTATAAGTGAGACAGCTTCTGCTTGTATTTTTTTTCACTCAATCAATTTTGATTGGTTGAGTGAAAGTTGTAAGCTTTTGATTTATTTGTTCAGTGAAGAGGCTTGAAGCATTTATTAAGATATTTATCTGACAAAATCTCACTGTTAAAGGTAACTGAGGGCGTCCTTAAATACTTGGGAGCATCCATCTCAATCCTTTTGGAGAGTACGAATATGTAGGGGTTAGAACTCGTCACCTATGGATCCGAAGCCGAGTAACTTAACCACTAGACAAAAGTGATCACCTCTGTCTGGAGGCTGTTACTGGCTTATACAGAAACCTCTACACTTTGATTCGAAAGTTTGGAAATTGGCACCAGGACTTTCGATTTGCTGCCCATGAGTAAATGACCATGGTCATTCGGCTATTACCTAAGCAAAATTGATAGAAAAAGAAAAAGTGACATAATTTATCATTGTTAGCATTTCAAATGCTTGTTTTCTTTTGAGTTTCAAAATTTACTATTTTTGTTAGTTAATGGCTTATATTTATTTCCAGGTCCAGTTTCAGTCCAAAAGAAGTCAGAGGACATGGATCTTAGATATACACTCTGGTATTATTACTTGGATTCTAAATATATTAAAGTTCTGGAAGAAAAAATAAAAGATCAACATTGAAAGTTCAAATTTGAAATTTCATGAGTTTCTGGAAAACACTTATCCAATAATTGCTTGACTGGAAAAAATGAACTTGATATTTTGAATGAGGAGAAGAACCAGAAATATGAATACTTCAAATATCTATTTGACTCATAAGAATATTTCATCAACCAATGGGCATATTGGTAATGAAAACCCTTTGTAAATGCACATAAAACAATGAAGTATACCATTTCGAAACATCAAAGGCAAGTAAGTGTTCCAGAAGATGCGCCATTAGTGTTAGTAATAATATTTCATTAGTAACTATCCAAGAAATAAGGAGAATTGTTGCTGGTGCCTAAACTTATTCAGCATTGTTTGCACTAATAAAAGAAACAAGCAGAATTAATTCTATTTCACAACTTAAAATGACTGCGATGACTTCAAGCTCAGAATCTTTGACCACCTCTAGACCATTTATATGCCAAACAATAATTCCTCAAAAATTTTTAATTTTAAAGATACATCAAATCAATCTATTAAAAACATCAACGTCTCAACTTATTTGGGTGATGGCTATATAACAGCTATACAGGTACTGCAGCAGCTCTAATAGTAATATTAAATTTTCTACAGCTTCAAAAAATACAGCTAATACTGTAATTTCAAAAAAACTATGATTTTATTTCCTACAACTACAACTGACAAGGAAACCTACAGCCATCACGAAATGCTAACGTTCAAAGTGTGTACAAGCCTAAGTCTACTTCCTAATCATCTGCAACTTTCAGTACTCCTATTATATATATATAAAAGACTAGTAGTAAATAAGTAGGATGTAGACTATAATTATATGACGACGTGCATTGGACCATCGACAGGGCGCAACGAACTGTACATAGTATTCTAGAACGATAGATGGCAACGAGATAGATCCGTGGTACTGGGCTTTCTCAAGTGGTACAGAGAATTCTACGGTTGTACCTAAAAGAGAGGCTGGAAAGTTCTGACAGTGATCTAACGTGTGGAGATACGATAAATGATACCGTGGCCATTTTTTTGTCATCTCTGAACGTGTCAATAGCTCGGAAAATTTATTAATTTGCTTAAAATCTGTACAAATTATAGTTTAATTCATTTTGTGTTGTGTCATTATATGTGTGAACGTGATTGAATGAACAACTGATGCATTCTCAGAGTTTCATCATTGAGGTCGAGAAACTCACAACAACAAAAGGAAAATCACAAATTCCTAAGGTTATTATAGCAATTATTGTGATATGCATTTTGTTGCGACAACATCCCTTTCAGTTGCTTTATTTCTACTTTTAGAATGGAAGCGTAAGTGATCAGACAATGACAGATAGCTTTTGATATGATTCCAATTAAAATTTTTGGATATAACTCAGTTTGAAATCGTTTTATGATTTTTTTCTATCTTGAACTGCTTTCTTTGTGAATGTTCTAAAATCTACCGACCAAATTTAAGATTCTATGTGTAAAAAAAAATTATTTTGCTATAGAATTTATTTAAATTTACAAATGTTGATTTTGTAAATGTATTATTAAAGAAAGATCTTACGCAATTTATTATTCCCAATTGCAATAAAAAAGTTGAATTTTATGTATAAAGATTCATTCATTATTATAATTTATTTTATTCTGGAAATGAGTTTTATTTTGCTTTTTGAAAACAGCAAAGGTGTTTTCTACTTCCCACTGACATCTGTCACATTTGTAAAAAATGTCAATTAGAAACAAATTCCCCTTTTTTAAAGATGCTATGTGCATAGATAAAAATTATAATGTACAAAATCTTTGCCTTTTAACAGATCCTTCGAAGACATTTGTGTTAATAAATGTATTATGATTCCTAGAATTATATTTTGATGATAATAATCGAAATAAGATATTTACACTCATACACTTTGGGTTTATCTATATTAAAATACATTGAATCAG
Source organism: Trichonephila inaurata madagascariensis (assembly GCA_019973955.1). Lineage (NCBI taxonomy): Eukaryota > Metazoa > Arthropoda > Arachnida > Araneae > Nephilidae > Trichonephila > Trichonephila inaurata. The sequence continues at coordinate 61,070 of BMAV01008864.1, read as the reverse complement.
ATCTATACAGGTTGATTTTCAAATGAACATTATTCAGAGCCACCTGGAACTTGATCTGAGAACCGCAACGGCGCCAAACTTAGTATGGTAAATCATGATGACACGGAAAGTAAAGAAGAAAAAAAATAATTTGAAAAAAGCACCAATAGGGGTATTTATGGAACTGTGCTGTAGCCTACCAAACCAAGAATCAGCATAAAACATGGGCATGAAAGCAAAATTCAAATTTATGCTTTCATATGCAACAACCGAGCCAGTAATTTGGGCAAAACACGCAGAGAGATCCGAAGAACAGTATTCTCAGCTGAAGTGACCCAGCTCGAGTGAATGTGCAACTCGCATTACCAGATTCCGCTGTGTTGGTAAAGCTGCAACATATTAATCTTCTACAGCAGTGGTCCTCAACCCCAGGGCCGGACAAAAAACATTAAATTATCCCTATTTTATTTACTGTGGTGTATTTCTCTCGAGTTTGTGTGACTTTCTATGAAACTCCCTTTATATTCCATGTTAAATAGCTTTATATTTATTTTTTTGGTGTAGCTATATTTTATACTTAAGACATATTTAAATACGATTAAATTAAAACTATTAAATCAAAATAATCTAAAATAGTTTTTTTCAAACTTAGGATATTCGTGACACAATTTCTAATCAAAATTTTCATCGTCCCCCATACAATAACAATGTATAATACATTGAAGCTAAGCCTACAATACAACCTTGATTATAAACAGTACAAATAATCAAGATAAGTATTAAATTTTGTATATGATAAGCTTATGAAAAAACCACTAGTAATCATTAATCTTGTTCTTAACTTAGTATTGACACTTAATATCAAATACATTGTGCCGTACTGATACATTTATAAGTATAGTATATCAGAGTAAATGTGTATTTTATTATGTCAGAATATATTTTGTTTCGCTTCCTTTTAGTAAATTTATTTTTTTTTAAAAATAATATTTTATTTTCGACCTTTCGATATGCTCGCGCCCCCTTAGGAGGGAGCGCCCCACAGTTTGAGAAACACTCTGATCTAAAATACAAACAATCAACGTCCTTCCTTCAGCGGGCTGCAATAAAATAATCAAACTTGGACCAGTCCGCCGAGATAAAAAGATTGAAAAGCACTGATCCACAACTCCTCGTAATCTAGGAATTCCGCAGAAACTATGTAAGGAGCCTTTACTGGTAAATTCTTTGAAAGGAATGATTAAGAAATTTGAAGAAACAATCACTTCGTCCGGACAGAGGATGTAAAACTGTGTCAGAAGCGATAACAGATGTTGCAACAGTTATCATCTACGGATCCCGGGAACCATTATTGGTACACATATCACAGGCGATGTAGAATATTCCTTATGACAATTTGCGTTCAAATACAGGAAATTTTTGCAGAGAGTGCATGGTGTATTCTCAAAGAACGGAGGTCATACTGAATGCCTTCGAATTCCTCACCGAGGAAGTGAATGTAGTAATAAAAACTGAGTTTTTCACTATTAATTTGCATGTTTCACATTTTTTTCCCCCGCAACACTTTTCGCATTTAACAATGTCTAAATACCTCCATTAATGATTTTTGGAACTAATTTTTTTTCACGAAATCTTAACCTTCCATGTCATTATTCGCCTTCATATCATGTTTGCTGCCGTTGCGGTTATTATAGTGAGCTAGCTACAGGTGACTCTGAATAATGTCACTTAAAAAATTCTACTGTGTTAACATTAGTTTATGTCACAAAGAGTGAAACAAAATCAATTACAAACGAAACAAATTTTTTTAATTTTACTTAAAAAAATTTCACTTAAGAATACAAAATTAGATATAAAAAAATATGTGTGTGTGTATTAGTGTGAACATGCGGTAGAAGTTAACTTCTTTGGTTTATATGTATTGTTGTTGTTGTTGTCGTGGACAAAGTGCAGAGGTGCACTTGTCATAATTGAGGGTTGGCAGTGAGTGAGTGAGTGAGTGAATATTAACGTCGCACTGTTCAGCTACACGAGGGCTTTTGGCGACGGACCATGTAATTTTGAACCATGGTCAAGTGACGTGGACGACACCTGAGCTGGCACCCCCTTCTCCTAACTACCACACCACACCACGGGAGGACTTTTCAGCTCTCGGCAGATTTAACGTGCATCGCTGCCCTATACTGTGGGTCTTTAGTGGTACTGGGCTCGAATTTATGACATGCCTGCCATGATCCGATACCTTGACCACTGGGCTACCGCAGCCCTTTGAGGGTTTGCAGAGCCCTGGAGGTTGGACTTCTGCTCATTTTAGTCGCCTTTACGACACGCATGAGCTTACGTTGGGACTATTCTTCTCCAGTCACCCCACGGAAGAGTATAATGATATCGTTTTAATACTTGATACTGATGATGAGTTAATTTTCTCGAGATTGTATTTGGTGTTCTTGGCGAAGATTGTCCGAAGAATCGTTTAGGCTTAACGTATGACGCCTTCAATCAGGCTTAATACAGCTGCATTCAAAGAAAAATTTTTGAAGCTTGAAGTATTTTGCACTTTTCAATTTCTTTTAAAGTCTGCAGCGTAAAAATATATGCTAAGAGAGGATCACTGGAAGGATGATAACTTGATAAACAAACATATAATATTCTATAATGGGATTAAAATTAATTAACATTAAAAATGGGATAATTGCCTTTGTTGCTTCATATCCCACAAAACCAGAACTGAACTGTGAACATTTTTTAATAGATCATTACAATGTCAATCATTTTAAAAGTAAAATTTACGTGGTCGATCGCCAAAAGCCCTCGTGTAGCTGAACGTGCGACGTTAATATTCACACACTCTTTATAACGACTTCGAATTTTAAGAAATCACCTTACCCTCGAATTCTAGACATGTTAAGAAAGCAATTTATGAAAAACAAAAATTTGATTTTTTGAAATCGTTACATGGTATCACCCTTAAAAGGAAATGATAACATTTTAGTTTTAGATATTTAAAATTTCTTTTTGTGATTTTTTCCATCTTTGAAGCAATGATTTCACTGATTCTTAATTATGTTCCATTATGTGATTCAAAAACCTCAACGTAGCAATTATTCTGAGTCCTAAAAATCTATTTAAAAGAGTTGAAGTTTGGTGTTAGAAATAGTTCATAATTCAAATTCTTTTCAGGTAAAAGACAGTACGTATAATAAATGAACGGTTTTTTTACTTCAATATAAAAGGATTCACAATAATACTTATACATTAAAACCTTATCTCTTTTGAAAAATCATTTACAAAATATTTTTTTCCTATAATATTTAGCATCACCTTACGAGGTCTATATAATTTATGATTTAAGTATGTAAGGTGTATTTATTTCAATGTATATCAAATAGCTAATAATTTTTCACTGCTCATTGAAGATGTCTTTACTGTAAACATTAAATTAATATGAAATATGAAAATAATTTTCTTTCTTTTGTATATTTTGAGTAAAATATAATTTACTAATCAAGGTATAAAATTTTACATGATATGTAAAACAAAAGACGTTTTATGTGGAAACAAGCTCTTGTTGAACATTTACTCTGAAAAATATTATTTTGTTACAGTTTAAGCTGCCCGTAATTTAAATAGAGAGACAGTAAACAGATAAGGATATACTTTATTATAATTCCTCACATACTTTTATTCATCGGCCTTATATCAATCATTATATAATTTTTTCATTTTGTGTGCCTGCGTGTTTGGAATTATTTCTCAAGCAGCTGGAATTATTTCTTAACAGCGAAAAATGCAAATTTTCCTTTATTAATAGTTTTATATATTTTGTCAATTTTTTTCTATTTAAGTCTTGATGGGGGAAAAAATGACTCTTTGAGAGTTGGAAATTTTTAATTTTAAGTCAAGATAATGTGACGAAGACCGTATCAGACTTATAACATCTATTTATTAGCTTACAAGCTATTATCCTCCACACAAACACAAATCTCTCTCTGTATATATATATACATGCTCACACATTGCTAGCCAAAACTGTGGACACTTTTTTAAAATGGTTATGTGTTTTAAGTTTGTATGCTTATAGAAAATGTTTACGTTGTACAAAATGCAAAGTCCTTTATATCATTTTAAAGAACATTTAATGTTAAATTCAATTCAAAAAATATTCAAATATTTGCAACTCAAAAAAAGCTATGCAGCAATAACTATCGATATACATTAGATACTGATGATAGCAATGTGTTATCAGTGTTTAGTGAGGAAGCGTTAATTGTTGATTGCAGTTTCACATCGATCTTTCATTGAGCTGAAAAAAAGTTTTAAGCTCTTCCTTAATTGTTACATGATACCAGGAAACAATTATATCCTCATTTAGCTCCCTTTTATTTCATGGGTACCTCAGTCGGGCAAGAGTTTTCAAACGGTGCCACAAGATTTCGATAGGATTGAGTTCAGGACTGCTTTCTGGCCAGGACAACAACTCGATGATATTCGAACGAGATACCAGTCTTTGGATTACTTTACTGAGTGGTAAGGGGCAGAATCTTGCTGAAAAATAAATGAAGCATTGTTGGTAAATAGATCTCTGATAGAAGGTAGAAGTTTGGGTTCTAGAATAGTGTCAACATATTTTCTCACATCCAGTGTCCCATCGATGATATAAAGGCTTCTGATACCATCTGCTGAAATGCAAGACCAGATCTTAAAACTATGAGGGTACTTCACAGTTTCATGGATGAAGTCAGGATGTAGCATTTCTCCTATTATACTTCTTACATATTTTCGACCATTACTACCGAATAATGATATCCTAGTTTCATCTGTAGGTCTAATAGTTCAAAAACGGTAATTTTACTTTATAACGATTTCTTAAGCGCCCCCCCCCCCTTTAGAATTGATTTCCGTGAAACCCGTTCATGGCGGATTTTCCTTCAACAAAAGAAACATATTTACCAAATTTCAAGTCTTTAGGTCATATATTTCCGGAGATCTTGTAATGAATGTATGAGTCGCTTTTATACTTTATATATATATATATATATATTGGTTATTGTGTTTGACTAAAACTAGAGAAAATATGTTCAAGAATTTATTTTTTCGTGAGTTATATTTATGCTTTAAATGTATATAATTATATATAAACTTGTAACATATTAACTATTAAACGATACTTAAAACTGTGTTTGAGTTATGTACACCAAAGCGGAGTATCAAAAATATTCTTTTCTAAGTATTAGATGTTGAAGTGTCCTAATTTCGAAATGCTGTATTTCACATCGAAAGATAAACTTTTCAATCAAAACTATAAAAGGAATATGTTGATTCTATTCAATACAAGGATTCCCTTATTTTAAAATAACCTTCACTGAAATAAAAAGAAAAAATTTATGAAAAGGATATGTTATAATGAATGTGAGTTTCTCTCAAATTGGTCCAATGAAAGAGACTCAAACAGAGTTTTAGTGTTTCTTTTAATTTAACAGTAGTCATGCGCGTGTTAAACTCAGTTAATTAAATTTCCCTACAAATTGCGTCTTTGGTATCATATTTCTAGAGAAATGAAGCAATATTTCAAAATATTGCTACACATGTTGTTAGTTAGTCTGAAGAGTTTGTTCTGTGGTTTAAAATAACGTTCACATTAAGTTCTCAGCTTTTTCCCAAGATGACTTTCATTCTTTTGGAAGGGAGTTTGTGGTTGCTTTTTATTCCAGAAATTTTAGGTATGTAGAATATTTCTATAAGTTTTCTAGTGTTCATCAGATCTTTAAGAATTAGAAGTGTATTTTTATGAATAATTGAATCAAATATTTTATGCTCCTTTATTCTGGAATGATAGTCTGATGGAGGCAGCTTCTTAAAAATGGCTATTCAATATATATGAGAGTCGCGTATTATGGAACATTCTATTTACACTTCTAAAACTACCTTTACTGATTTTTGATAAAAATCTCCAGAATCATCATGGATATATGCTATCACTTGTCAAAAAAAAATATTTATTTTGTTGTAAAAAAATTATTTTTGAAGAAAAAATGATAAATGGAGGGTATTAAAGAATACATGGTTTAAACCATTAAAAAACTAATTAAGATTTCATAAAACGTGGTTATCTTTAACCATAAAAGTACTATTTTTAAGAATGCGTGAAAGTCACTTTTGTTTCGAGTCTATTTACAAAAGTCACAAATATAATTTTTCTCCGCTCGAATACAATCAAGGTGAGCCCACAGTATTCCATAATACCCGAAACACCATCTTGGAAAATGAGCCTTCAAACTGAAGGACAAAATATTGCCAGCTAAAAAACGACCCAGAGTATTACACAAACTATAGTTCTTTTAGTATACCTTTATGTTCAAGTCACAAACATATTAGTAGGTTAAGATATACCTGAAAAAAAAAAAAACTTTTAGAAATCGTAAAACACACTCTGTTCTAAAGGTAAGGCAATAACAAACTCTCATTACAATGCATCAAGAGGGTTTTTCTTCAGTAGTTAAAGGTTTTCTTAAGCATTATCAGCTACAAAAAGAGTCAAAACCTTGGTATTCCACATTAACCGACTATCCCATAATATCTGACCTCCTCTACTTATCGACCTTTTTGCTTTACAAAATGAGCACTACGTTTTTAAATTTTTGTTAAGTCTTCTCTTAATATTTTTTATATTGAAAATTCTATTCGTTTTTGTTTTATTTCGTTAGAAGGTGGCAATGAAAGAAATTGTTCAATACAACGTGGTTGTATTTGTAATTCTTTAAATAATTAGTGTTAACCAATTAATTTTTATTGATTATTATTATATTATTGTATTGTCATCCAATATAAATTTCAGTTCAACTGAACGCTTCAACACGTGAGAAAAAAAAACATTTTCAAGTTTTGACACAAGTCGCCAAAATAGTCGCTAAGTCACCAAAAATGATGCCAACGTGGCTGTGTATTTGTAATTCTTTAAATAATTAGCTTTAATCCATTAATTTTTATTAATTATTTTTATAATATTGTATTGTCATCCAAAATAAGCCTGTATATAAAACTTCAGCTCAATTGAGCGCTTTAAAATGTATTTTATTAACGATTGAAAATTCCACCCAGATAAATAAATAAATACAAAAATATATATAGAGAGATTGTGAGCTAATAGTAGGAATTGAAAAATAAACAAAATAAAATTAAAAATTTGTAAATATTTAAATAATTCGCATAGATTCAAAATATTTTGATTCAGATTTTGGTGGTGCAATTGAACATTTATGGAAACAAAAACAATTAACATATATTTAAAGTATGATATCAAATCGTTTTAGTAAATTAATTTTGAAAAGAAAGCCATTTATGTTACTCTTCTCTGGTCATCTTAAACGGTTAACAATCAAATCAATCAAATGCAAATTAGTGTTCCTGAAATATATAAAGTAATAGTACTTTAAATGGAATAAAATGTTTACAAAAATTTCAGCAATCGTAAATATATATGTGTATGTACGTGAAATTATAGTTGAGAGAGATATTTAAATTCAGATTTCAAAGACAGATGCTATAGTATCTGTAAGAAAATCAGGCTGATGATTGATTTGTAGGTACCCTCAGACTCACTCTCTCTCACACACACATACACATACAATAAGGTGGATCGAATTTTTTTAGAATTTCAAATCCTATGTGTGTAGAAAACATGCTCTCAGATATATAGATGAAGGGTAAAATAAAATAAAACATTAATTTTCATGTTAATTGCTGCCTTAGGCTCCCTTCACACCAAACGACTCCGATTCATTCACCATCAAACTTGTCTGATTGACCAAGATTCGGCTTCGTAATTTCCCACTCAAATAAGCCAAGATTCGCTTCCCTCCTTCACACCAACCGAAACAGGTTCAATCCGCCGTCATTCTCATTCACGCGTGATTCGGCTGGTCAGATTTTCTTCACTCATTCACCAGCAGCCGGAAGCTATTTCTTAAAGATAAAGTGAATTCAAACAAATAGAGTGTTTATTTATTATAATTTTTTATGTTATTAGTGATTTTTTCACATAAAGTTTCTATTAAAGAAACTGATTTCAGATGTTTGAAGATAATGAATTTGTCGTTAGGGTTAGCATGAGTTTGTTTTTATGCCAATAGATGGCGCTTATATTTTTGGTATTCATAGTATTCTTTTTCATTATGTAAACTAACTCTAGTACTTGTCGCCGAGTGTGTAGGCTGTATTTTATCCCTGCTAATCTTGCGCAAATAATAAAATTAATTTTACATGTGTTATTTTATTCAATTTTAGAAACTTGAAAACTTTATTCTTTACTTTTTAATACTTTAAAGCAAAATGTGTTCTTTTGGGGGAGGGGCGGAAATATTCTGAAGGATGTTTGAAATAGCTTCAGAGATAAATTTGATAAGAATTTATTTAATTTTGGGAGAGAAAAAAAAATTAAATATTTATAAGAATGCTAAAATGAAATTTAAAAAAATACCGATATTGTTGATAATTTTAATTTTTTAAAAATATTCCATTTTATTACTACATAGATCTCAAATTTTGCTTTATGAAACAAACAAAATGTAAATGGCATGTAAATTTTTTAATTCATTAATGTATTAGCAAACTATTTTTAAATACATAATCAAAAAAAAAATAGTCGCTATATGCTACAAAAGCTGTAGTATATAACAACATTTGAAATGCCTTTTAAAAACATTAAAAATATAATTTGTAAAAGTATTACATTATAATATAATTACAATACATATTTATTATTTGTTACTACTTTTCAGGCTATAACTACACTTGATACTAACAGGCAAAATATAAAAAAATAAATAAATAAAACCATTCTTATATTTTTTTGTTTTATGTATTTCAATTTGAAAATAAATGAATAAGGATACAGTTGTGAAATTAATAGCTTGAAACGTTAAATAGTCTTAAAACATTAAAAACAACATTCATGTTCAACAGCAACTAATGGAAATATGATTGACCCGTGGCGGTGTGAAGGCAAACCTCTGTTCATTCAGAATCGCTGAGAATTGGAAAGATCGCTACAGACTCGGAATCGTTTGGTGTGAAGGGAGCCTTAAGGTGACTGCCTACCATCGGACCTAATTTTTTTATAAAAACAAATTTTTGAAATAAATTGAGTGTTTTTAGGAAGAAAAATAAATAAAAAAATATGTAAATACATGCAATTTTTTAAATAAATATTGTACTTTTAGAAAAATGGGTTGTTTTCAAGAAAATTTTACCAAATTTTTACTAAAACTAGTAACAATGCATAAAAATTTCTAATACAATTATCATAATTTTCTTCATACACAACATACATATTACGGTTCTCTTCAAAATGAACCAAAATCTAAGAGAAATATTAAAATACAAAAAAATTGCAGTCAATTATACATAATAATATGAAAATTTTGATATTTTTAAAGTTTTTTCTTTATATAAAAACTGTCCTAAATGAAAAAAATATTTAACCTACAACAAAACATAATCCACTTTATGGAAAATAGTATAATAAACCTTCCCACAATATTTCAAAACGTTATCTGGTTTGGTTCTTAAGATATCATGTATCTGGTAAAGGGTTTCTTTCGAAAACATAATTTTGAAAAAAACTCATTTAAAGTTTTATCTTACTGCCCTTTTTTGCATAGAGTGATGTTTTTTAAAATCCCTATAACTTTATTTCTATTTCGCGTAAGGGAAAAAGAAAAACTGTTTTGGAAAGAAAAATGTTCAAACTATAAGATTTTGAAATAAAAATTTCCTTATGTAGACGAAAACCGACATTTTCAAGGTAGGCAGTCACCTTAAGGGCAATAAATTTAGGTATTTGAGCGTTTTTATTTTAAAAAGTTAAAGTAACTTTTATGAAAGGAAAACAGACATTTCAGTACTTTTTATTATTTATTGCAATGAAAGCACATTTACTAAATGGTTACAACAAAAGAAAAGCAAAAGATACATTCAACCAGTTTCTTAAAACTAAATTTAAATAATATCTACTGTCGAAATCATAGTGCATGGAAAAGCGGGGATAGCACTGATTCGATAGTGTAGGTGGAAGAGAGCTGGGGTTATGAAATGTTGCAATATGCAACGTACCATTTACTACTCATTTATCAATAATCATCGTTTTGGGTTATTTATATTGTAAAAAAAATAATTTTATATTTTGAGTCTAAAATCTTATAAATTTATAATTCCCATAAAGGTATAAAAATAATGGTTATAAAAAATCTGCAGAAATACATTAATATATAATTGAATATATAATATAATTGAGTGATGTCCGGCAATTAAGTCTTTATTTGTAATTATTATTATAGGATTGAAGCTTAGTGTTTGAGTGGTAGTGCACACACACACACATCGCGCTTCTACACAACAGGTCCGAGGTTCAAACCCCGGGCTGAGCAAGGTCGACTAAAAATGCATGTTATATGCCAGAATACAAGGTATATATTGTTGGAAATTTACAAGGGTGAAAAGCAGCTGACGACACCGATTAATTGAATAATAGCAGAACGAGAACAAACAAATGACATGAGTACATGTAAACAAATTGACGTTACACAATGAAATATTAAAACATGATTTACTATAATGCAAAACATACTTGTTATAAGCAAATTTTTTAAATCATTCCAGAAACGGTTCTCCAGATCAGTTTCAATAGCTGGAACTCAGAGAGATTTTCACAGACAACGCACTAGCAGATTCCTAGCTCGATATAGTCTTTTTCAATGGTTCTTTATATTGCTCCATGATAATTCGCAGAAATTCCCGATGGTTCTTTGGCGATAGCATTTTTCACTAAACTTGTCACAAACACCCGGTAATGTGATAATGTTGCCGATCTGCTAACCATGTTCTCATCTTCTAGGACAGTGGTTCCCTAACTTTCTTGACCCGTGGATCCCGTTTTAACACGCTTTTATAAGTTTCACTTGTGAATGTAACGGAATCTTTGAACTTGATTTTTACCCACTTTAAAAGGTCAGATTAATTTGAAATTTTGCACACTTGTCAAGGACCGATGATAAAACAATAATTTCATAATTTTGTTCCATTGTCCTGAACAGGTTAATCAGAATACAAGATAATCCAGATTTGGCGATTAATTCCATGTACCACTGCCAGATTTGACGACTAATTCCAGACCCCATTTCCAGATTTGGCGACCAAAACATTAAGAGTAACCCTAAAAGCAAAGCTGTTTTTTGCGTCAGCAATTTCTTAGCATAATATAAGCAATTGTCGAGTCTTTCTGAAAATGGAAATAAAAAAAAAAGACTCGTGCATGTGAAAAAAAATAATTTGTTCTAACTCAGGGATAAACAAACTTTTTCGGTCGCGGGACAAAAATCTTTTTAAAAAAAGTCTATGAATAAATGATAGTCAAAAAAAAAAAAAAAAACTAAAAATTCATGTTTTTTCTGTAAATCGAACTAAAAAATGAAAAATAAATTATAGTTTAAAAAAACCAAAAAACACGATTTTATGGTTAACAGAACTGAAAAGAAAAAATAATAATTCTTAATATAAGAATAAAATGATTTACGAGAAAATTAATGCCATTATTGTAAGAGCGTGGGGGTGTTTTGTACTACATTTTTACACCAACTCAGCATTTCGGAATAGAGCTAGTAGGAAATTATAAAAATATATATAGGACACCTCACGCTCCTACCCCAATGACATTAATTTTCTCGTAAAACATTTTACTCTTATATTATAAGAATTATTATTATTTTTATTTTTTAGTTCGATTAACCATAAAAGCATGTTTTTTAATTTTTTTTAAACTATAATTTATTATAGTCAAATATTGCCCACAGACCTCAATGCATAGTATGAAAATTACATAAATGCATAGAATAACGATAACAAATTTAAAAAAAAAAACATTCTGTTGAAAAAGTATTTGTTGAAACTTTAACTTAAGTTAAAAAAAATAATGACTTGGATGAACTTGATAAGATATCGAGAATGTTTTTATGTCCGGCTCAATGTTTGTGAGTATCAATCGAAAATCCCCAAGAGCTCTAATTTTTTGTCTAGGGATGCTCAACCTTTTTTTCGGCCGGCCCACTTACGTATGATAAATATTTCACGCGGGCCGCAACATGAATGATGATTGAGGTTTATTGGGGGGACGCTATATAAGATAAAGGACATTCAAAGAGCTGAAAATTGATCAAAATATGAAAACTCATAATTTTGGAAGAAATTTTAAAACTATATATTAATCTCTTATCAAACTGAACTTGTAAAAAATAGGTTTTACGTATTTTTTCGTCAGTTATGGGGTCATTTCGATTTCCTTTCATCTATGATCCCAAACCTCTAGATTACATTTTACTGTCATAAAAACAAAGTAGCCATCTACTTTGATAATTTGATTTTTTCCTCTGACAAAGTCTCGCTTATTTTTATTTCATATATTAATTTATCAAATTCAGGATGGTAGCAAAGTGTTTTTACTGAATTCCAAACTGAAATCAGTATTATTTGTCTAAAATTAGGTCAAACTTGCTTGTGCATTTTTATTTAATACTTATGCAGGTAAAATCCCGGGAGAGCCCACACCCTTGTCGACAAACCGAAAAAAGCGCCAAGCCAGAACGAGATGGCGCCAAGCGAAACTGACAATGGCTACATGTGAATATAGTGGGACAAGTTGGATGCATAATAAAAATATATGTAAACAGTACAGAAATTAATCAAATGTATTTAAGATAAAAATTAAAAAACAGCTCTTATATACTTTCTTATTGCTGATCTTTTCTGAGTGGAGGGTACAGCGTAACACCAGATTTTAAAAAAAAGCCATGACCATGGAAGCGCAGCCATATATATTTGGCGAGGTAATGGTCGAACATACCCATTCGACATCTCCGTTCAATTCCATCCAAAACAGCACTCTTTCGTTCGTATAATATCCCATTTGCTCATTACATTTAGAGCATTCATAATTTGAAGCAATAAATGCTTCCTTCCTGCCTTCATACACCATTCAATCAATTCTTTCTTACCTTTCGTATTCAATAAAATAAAAAATTCCAAGGTAGATTCATTCACACTCGCAGCCATACTTCCAGCCCGGTGCCCAAAAACAAAATGACGAAATGTCCGCCGACAAAATACAAAAATTCCAGAAATAGTTAGGGTTACTATATCTAGGGTATCAAATTAGGGTTACCAAGATGGCGCAATCATTGCCAACCAAAATAATTCGTGCCAAAGGTGTGGGCTCTCCTAGGATTGAACCATTTTATAGGATGCTTTTGTAACCTATGCATTGTGTGCCATTACCACCGACAAAATATTTTGTTGTTCAAAGATTTCTTTTAAAAAATCCAAATTATCTCGTATTGAAAGAGATCCTCTAGAAAAACAGACATTGAAAGAATTGTACTTAGTGATATATTCACGAGCAAAATTATATGTATTTTTTATATATAGCATTTACAGACAAAACTCAAACAAATTGTTGACCCCAGTTTGTTTATCTCTGCGAAATTGTCAAGATCCCAATCGTCTTGAAACAACTATATTCTTTAGATACTTTTCACTTGTAAGACATGAGGATTAATTAAAAATTATTTTCACTCATAAAATGGTAGCTTCTTCTCTGTTTTGTTATCACTAACCGTTACAATTACAGAAAAAAAGTTCAATCGCAATTTGTACCAGCAAGACATCGATAGGAAAAAATATATGCATTTGATTGTTTGATCGATAGAATTTCTCGCTAAATTTTTAATGCATTGTTCTTAAATAATTGAATTTGTTAGTGCAAAGGACCATGACCGGGCTACTCAGAAAGGTCCGCTGAGCCACACGTAGCCTGCAGGCCGCAGGTTCAGTATCACTGTTCTAGTCGGTTTCTTTTCTTTGTGATGAGTTTTATAACGGCACTGAATTCACGTTCTACCAAATAGGAAGAAGGGAAATCAGTCAACAATTTCTGTACAATAACGTATAATACAGGATATAAAATTGGGATCTGTTTTTGCAACCAGAATTTGTGGTATCTTTGTTCAAACATTTGCTTAAGTTCCTCACATTTGTTGATATTTCAATAAGCTGCTCCTATATTAATATATATTCATCTGTGTTTGGGATCTGAGTTTGTACACTCGCAAAAGCGTATTTACATTTCTATAATATAAAAAATGGATCATAATTTTGTTATTTTATAATAAGCATTGCGCGGATCCCCTGACGTTGTTCAGGGACCCTCAAATCATTTTTTATTTTCTACGGAACCCCTGAATGATATCAGGGGTCCCTGGTAGTCCGTAGGGACCACTTTAGGAACCACTGTTTTAGGGTTTCAATAATCATATCCACGTTCCTGCTGGGAAGCGCAACTTCCTTGTAAAACTCTATTTTCTACAAGGAGAGAAACGCTGAAGAGAAAACGACACACGCTGTTTTAATACCTATATGATTCCATTTTCCCTATAATGTGATCCGGCAATTTTTCCAGATAAGCAAGTTGTTTAAGTGAATGATAGCATGACAAAAACTTAACAAACTGTTTCTTAATGATTCAGTTTAAGCAATTATTAAACATGGTAATATATTTAGTTAATTATATATTCATAAGGAAAAATGCGCTAATAATAAGAAATCTGAACTGATTCTATTTCAAGTATTATTCTTGAGATTAAAGCTCTTCCCTGTTGTTTTTGTTTCGTATCCCAGATGGTGTAGCTACGCCACATATCTCCAAAAAATTAAAAATCACCAAAGAAATAAAAAAATAAAATAGGATTTCCTAAAACCTCGTCAATATCAAAATTCAAGCAACTATGAATATGATTGGGGAAAGCCTGAGATCAGCATTGTACCAATGATACTCTACAAAGACTTTCCAGCCCTGTTGAAAAGTAAGAGATTTGATATGGCCACTAAAAAAGCGTGATACAGCCGTCTGCTGATTTCTAAGAATATTGAGCTAGTGACACAAACTCGGCCTTTTCCCAAAATACCAAGAGTGAGCAGTCGGTGTTCTCCAAAGTGCATTTAATTTTATCCTATTGATGGTAAAGAGTTTGGCAAAAGTTAGACAAGTGTTATACCCTGAAAGGTTTCAACAGTGGCAGACTTAGCCAAACTTCGTTACTCGGCAATCTTCACCAAAGTACCCTTTTCTCCTGCTAGGGAACTAGTGACATCTCAACGGTCAAATAGTTTCTCGAGGGAAAGTTTCCCAGTCTGGAGACCCCGACGTTCATGTTCTAGGGGGAGTCAAACTTTGACATCCCTTGATCCAGCTGACAGGGAGGTGGGCGGCGCAGTTCCCACTCCAACCACCAGCTTCAATGTCCATCACGTGAAGAGGACTTGGACACCTAGTGGAATAATTATCATGGCTACGTCCAATCAGAAATGATTCTACATCACGTGTTACTTTTGTCGGCGTGACGTATTTCACCATTAAAGAGGCACGTAAAGGGGAGACTCTCGATAGATTAAAAAGCTTCTACAAGCTTCAATATTCCACACGATCTTTCTCCTCGATCGACTTCTAGCATATTTCAATATCTCTTTCCGATTGTCACACTTATTGTAACCTATCAAAGCTCACAACTACGGGCATTTCAATGTCGTATTAACGCCGCCTTTATTAAGAGTAATTCGGCCTGAACAGCGCTGCACCTTAGCAACACCATAGCAATAGTTTCCTGCGCAACAACAATATTCAACTATAATTAGAGAAGAACATTGCAAGTATATAGGGTGTCTAGAAGAAAGTCGAACCACACGATCCAGAATATTTAGGCTTGTCAGATCCCCAACAGTTGTCCAATGAGAAAGCTGCTGTATAGAATCATGACTGTCAGTTACAATCCAAATGTCCCAGGAAACAAGTTCAGAGAAGCCGTGTTAATGAATTACAGTACCTTATAGATTGCAATAAATTCAGACGTAAAAAAAGAACAGACTTTATTGTTTCTAATCTTTATGTCAATGTACCATCAGGTACCACTTTCAGGAATACCACCGTCACCCATGTTGCCATCAGTATGGATTTTTAATGCCAAATGAGGGATGTCAGGAATTTTCTTGAGAGCCAAATGTCTCGTAAATTCTTGTATATCTGACCTTTTATTTTTCCCCCCTTCTTCTCTTTATATACTTAATAAACTACATCACAGAGAAATTGAACTATACACGATGTTTTTATGACATCTCAATGATAAAAAGTTCATTTTGTTTTATTATAAATATAAATAGCTGTTTCATGTATTGTACTGTTTAATACATTTTTTTCAGGTGAGGCTTGGTTCGAATCTGTTGAAAATTGTAAGCCGAATGAATTTCCTTGCAAAGATGGACATCAGTGTATTTACAAATTCCAATGGTGTAATGGGGATTATGAATGTTTTGATAATTCAGATGAATATTACTGTTCTGGTAAGCATTAATTAGTTCTTTTAGTAATAAGAAAATTATTATTAGAAATCATATTGCGATGCAAAAGATAAGATACTGGGACATATTGCAGCATCCAAAAAATTATCTTATAGATCAAATATTTGTCTTTTATTTACCATAACAGTTGCAAATAATAATAGCTAAGTAAGAGAAGAAATGCAAATATAAAAAAGGATTTTCTGAAGGACAGGATCTAAAAAGAGAAAGTGAAAGGTTAACCTCAATCATTGTAGCGGATTCTCTTCAGGTCTTCTACTAATCCTCTAGGGTAGATGTCTCAAACCTGGTTTGCAAGTTATCACTTTTTATTTAATCAAAATTTTAGTAAAATTATAATTTATATAGAAGAGCGAATTCTTAAAGGCGGTTCACTTGTAAAAATCAATGTATGCAAATATTTTATGGATAAAATAAAATCTTAATTTTCCCAAGAGTTAAGTGCTTTAAGCATGGAGGGATATATCAGAAGGTTTGTTAATGAAGGAGAAGGAACCACTTATCGACATATCAACAGATTCGACTTTATACTCTAAATTTAATCAAGGAGAGCTTCTCAATTTTAGGTTGCAAATTTGCAGAACACACAACAGTTATAAAAAATTTAATGCCATTCTGAATAATATATTTAAGGTATACATCAGCGTGAACCTCAACAGATTTAACGTGCATCAGCTAAACATTGTTAAAGTCACTAGCTGTAGCACTGGCAATAATTAGCATTTGTAATATCAGAATGTGCCTGAAGAGAACTTCGAAAATAGACAGTTTTAAGAGGTACAGGAAACTATCTCGTATGTAACAAGATTTATGCAATATCACATCATTATCAGTTTTTCAAATATATTTGTTAAATGATTAAAATGTATCCTAATACGGTTGTAAATGCACAGCATCAGGTACAGGAAGCATCTAATGAAGATATGATCAATAATTGATTGAAATGCTGTATATTGGATAATATTGATCGATCAATAGGCTTATGATGGATGGGAAACAACAAAGGCTATTATCTCTGAAAACAAAAAACTCTGTTATTTTAATATACATCAAAGCTCTAAGCACTTGTTTATTAAACGCTACCTTTTCCAAAAACTTCCTTAAATTGCTCCCGCAGGTCAAGGACTTTCCCCCAGTGTGTTATGGGCTACCTTGTGTATACACAGTCCAGTCACATTAATGTAACCACCTGTCCAAAGCCAGAATAACCACCTATCGCAGACAGGACTGCTGCGAGACTTGCAGGAGGAGAGTCAACTAGGTTCTTAAAGGTGTTCACTGGGATGTTGAGCCATGGAGACTCCAGGGCCGTGGCCAGCTGCCCTAGATTACGCTGGTGAGGATGATCCATGAGACGAACAACCCGTTCAAGATGGTCCCAAAGATTTTTGATTGGGTTTAAGTGAGATGAATTTGCTGGCCAGGGGAGAATGGTCCTGGTGCTCTTTGAACTATGCAAGTACACTGCCAGTTGTATGACACTTCGTATTGTCTTGCTGGTAGATGCCATCTTCTTGAAGAAAAACAATGCACTTATAGGGATGGACATGGTCCGCAAGGACAGATGCGTATTTGCATCAATCCATCGTGCCTTCTACAATGATTAGTGAACTCAGAGAATACCAGGAAAACATTCCCCATACCATAATACTCTCGCCTCCAGCCTGGACTGTTTCGACAATGGTTGCAGGGGGTTTACTTTCAAAGTTTTCCCGCCGTATAGGCCAACGTCCATATGCCTGTTGGGACATAAAACGTTTTTCATCGGAAAACTCTACTTGTTGCCATTTAGTGGACATCCAGTTGCGTTACTGGCGTGCAAATTCCAGCCCCTTGTTGTCGATGAACAACAGTCAGCATAGGTGCATGAACCAAGCGTCTGCTTCAGAGGCCCAAATGTAGCACCGTTCTCTGAACAGAAGTTTGGGAGGCACTACTGGTAGCCCCTTAATTCATCTGGGTGGTCAGTTGCTCAATATTAGCCAGTCTATTCGCCCGAACGCAACTTCACAGCCGTCGTTCACCTCTGTCAGCTATGACCCATGGTGCACCCCATTTGCCACGTAACTGATTTTAGACAGTCCTATTTTATGTCAGTTTATTTTATTTGGACAGTCCTATGCATGGTATACTTTTACTACGGCAGCATGCGAACAGTTGACAAACTTAGCTGTTTCGGAAATGCATCCACCTTTGCCCGAAAGCTAATGATTATGCCCTTTTGGACCTCAAATAAATTGCTGCACTACTCCAAGAATTGCAATGTTTTCCAAAGCCCTCACACATTCTTTATACACGCTGAACTGCATTGTACTGCCACCTGCCTTATGTGATTGGTTATTTAACGTCGACTTCGAAAGTACGTGGTAGTCACATTAATGTGAATGGATTGCGTATTTCCATAGTTTATTAATCTCTGATTAAAGAATGTATGTAAATCATTTAGATGTAATCCCATAAAATTAAAAACATTGTAAATCATTTATATGTAATCATATATAAAATTAACAACATTGTGAATCATTTATATGATTACAAACAGGATTCTACCAAACAGTCAGTTCGCCAAGTTAGTGGTTATTTAGTAAATTTGGCTGCATTTGATTTTGAGAACTTTTGAATTACCTCTTTTACCCATTTAATAATTGATATGGAATGCCTTTGACGAAAATGGGCCAATTTATGTCATGCGTTTTTAGTAATAAAAATTTTAACTTCCCCCTATTTTGGAAAATTTTATTCATTGAAATAAAATTTCAGGTTTTCACAAACATTTTTATTTTTCAAAAATCTTTAAATTTTTTTTTTGAGAGCATGATAAGGACGTCAATTTTTCCAGTTCTTTGTCTCTCTTACCTTGCTTTGTATTCCTTAGAATATTGAACATATCTTATTATTGTTCAATATAAGAACCAAAATAAAAGTTATTAAATCGGTGAGAGAGAAAGGGAGAGAGATTTCTGTAGAGTGCTTTTTGTCTTACCGCAAGAATGACAGTCGTTGCCGAATATCTCTCATAAAAAAATTGGTTCTGTATAAAATAAGCAGTCTTTTCGGCTACGTGAGATATAAACAAGTACCAGTGGTGGCAAATTTAAATAAGAACGAAATTTCAACACTATATGGAATAACTTGCTTGAAGTATGACAATATAAAAGAGTCTTCTATTTAACGAACAGTTTAGTTTTGTTTCATGTACGATCTTAATATCTGAAGTGAAGGCAACAAATTTTTCTTAGTTTTGAACAGAAAGCAGTATTATTCTTCGTATTGTGTGAAGATAACCATCTCATTGATAAAAAAAGTAATGTACTTCTGCTTTTTAATGCAAAAGTTACTATAAATTTGAATAAATACTATTTCAGATATCGCAATGTTTCATTTATATTTAATTTTTACGTCAAGATTTATATATACCATTCAGGATTAATTATAATTTCTCTACTACGTATTGAATTAGAGTTATTTTTCTTGAGGGGGGGGGAGTTCATGGTCAAGTTTTTTGTATAAAAAGGGATCCAACCATATAAAAGGGTCGCGTGTTTAAAACCATTGCTTTAAACTTGTCTCTTATACAACGCCATTTGGGTCCACCACTCAGTATTACGGTTTTCGAGTGGTATTAGATTTAAGTCACGCATTACTACCTGGCTCGCATTGTCTGTACCTGTCAGAGCTACATTTCTGATTTGTCATATTGTCCTTTTTTATCATCATAGCTTGTCTTCGGCCACATTCCATCAAGACTCTACGTGACCATATAATGATCACTGCTTATTTTTCGCCGATAAAATTTTGTTGCTGCCTTGACGTGGTGTTTCTTCCCATCTGTGGACCTATTGAACATGTCTGAACGATGATTAGGGAACTATCTGACCCGGCATAGCCTCCCACCCCCAACTCCGATGCTGCACTAGATCAATTTTGAGAATATGGGAAGGCTCCATGGACTCTGCTATACTTCCAAAAATCAGAAATCCAAAACTTCTTTTATCAACGGTAAGGCATGTCGGAGTCGTTATAGCCAGTCGTGAAGGCATTACTCAGCTTCTTCACCTTGTAGAAAACTGTAAATTCAACGTTTTCCTCTTTGTAACATGTCAAACCTCTTTAATAAGTCTGACATCTCTTTTTCATTCGGGATGGTCAACAACGAAATTTGATTTATTTCTTCGGATGCAGCACTCAATGCTTTATGGAATTGAATGCAGAATATTGCTACATATTTAACTCACAAAAAAAGGTGAAATTCAGATTTTACTTAAGAGGAACAAATAAATAAACCATCTTGTGTCCAAAGAATATATCAGATTTTTCAAAAGTAAGTATTGAATTGTACTTTCATTCAAAGTCTTATGTAAAAATTACTCCGTTACAGAAAACTTAATGATGTCAAACTTTACATTTTCGAATGTCAAAACAGGATCTTAGATACAGATTTTGTATTGTTCTAAATCTGCCGCCGGGGGGGGGGAATTGCAGCCGACGTCTCCAATTATTTGAATTATAATATATTTATCAATAAACAAGGACAAACAGAGTTGAATTAACGAAAACAAATCGACGTATATACACAAAGAAATATCATAAAAGATTATTTACAATAGTGAAAATTGCAATCGTTATAAAGAAGCTTCATAATTCTCCAGAGATGTGGTTCTTTAAATCAAGTGATCACCAAATTTTTTGACCTCACGGACCAGTAAATAAATTCATGATTTAAATCCCGCTGACCACTAATAGAATTTTTTAAGTGTAAAATATATTTATAAAAAAAATTGATCTAAGAATACACAAAATGTACCTAGTTAATAAAATGAAACTATTAATTGTAACCAAATTATAAGAAAGCTTTATTAAAAAACCATAATAAAATAAACAAAATAAACAAAAACTGTAAAAAGAGTTAAAAAATGGTTTAATTATATCAAACTTTTAGCATTATATATATTCCTAGTGTGGTGGATGTTCCTGCTTACTTGAAATAATATTATGGATACTTGGATTCAATGTTGTTGCTGAAAGACGGAGAACCGCATTCATTTCAAGCTGAGATCGGTAGCGTGTTTTGATGACTGTGACAGATGAAAAGGCATTTTTAGATAAATAAGTTGTGGAGAATTGAATCAGAATTTTCATTGCCTCTTCACTAAGAAAAGGGTATTCACTTTTTATTAAAATCCAAAACTGAGATCTTAACAAGGATGAATGAAATTTAGAGTTTCGTCGGTGAGGCTTTCTTTTAGATGCATGCTTAAATTATTATCCTGAATTTTCGCTGCAAATATATAGATCTATTGCCCACGTATTACCTTGTCTGGGATCTGCATACTTTGGGTAATAACGAGCTAAGAATTCTGTAAGGAATTCCAAGTTCTTTTGAACTAGGGTTACTACTTTCTGGTTAACATCATTTTCCTTCATGTATTCATCAAAATTAGAAAACATTTACAACATTTCTGGAGACCAGCGAAAGTTTCTCGCGAACCACCACTTCGGCGACCGCTGCTCTAAGCAGTCCCACTAGCAGGAACTCAAGACAGATAAAGTCTTTTTTCTCTTATCGCAGTCAACGTATACGACTGAATTCTCTTCTGAACTGTGTGATCGACTTGTCTTTTATATAACCTCAAGAAAATTTCTAGAACGGTTGATCCTAGAACTTCCCAATGATTTTTTGACAACATTGTACTTTTCTCCAAATTTGTCGCCAAGGGTGATAAAGGTGCTAATCTGTAAACCCTGTCACATCTTCTAGGCTTACCATTATCTAATTTTTCATGTTCAAGCTGTGTGGTGGGAAGCGAACTTTCCCTGTAAAACTGAATTCCACAAGAAGTGTATCATTGCAAAGAAAACCACGTATGTGGCTTGTTTCTATATAGTAATAACTTCAAAGAAAAATAATTATAATGAATACCTCTTTCGTCATATAAACTTTTGATCTAAATAAAAATTGAAAAGAAGAGTAAGAAAGAATATTTTTTTAATTGTAAAGCTAATATTGTATTTCAATTGAAGAACTATGCAACTTATCAACCATTCTATTTGAATTTTTTAAAGATGATGTAACCTGCCCAGGGGGATATTTTACATGCGATACAGATTCGTGTATTCCAGAAATTGGGAAATGTGATGGTTATCCCTCCTGCCCTGACGGATCAGATGAATTAGATTGTGGTAAGTACTTTCAGAAAATATACTGTTTATGTATAAATTTTACAAGCATGCTTGAAACAGAAACTTAATTTATTTGAATTTTGGAGAACGGCAACACATGTATCTTATAAATACGATTAATTTTCTAAAAAAAGCAGTTAACACTTAAGCAATGCAATTTTTTTCAATATTATCATCACTGTGGTATCCTTTTCCCTAATTCCTATCATGTTACACTACACTCTCTTTCCTAAGCACACTAAAGGGTGTGAACCCAAAGTCTTGCTTTGATTATAAAAATTTATTACAAAATAACCGTTTAAAATAATTATGTAACTTTAATATCATCAGATAGGACAGTTTGTGACAGCTCTATCCACGTCCTTCCATTAACAAAATCCTCTTGGGAAATCTTTGGTTTTTCAAAACTATTTTATTCACAACAAACCCTCCGAAGAAGAAAACATGATTAGTTAAATTAGATCTGCTATATATAGTCTAAGCTTTCAAGATAGAGAGGGAGAAAGTGAGGAGATAGAATATATTGCAACTGACCAGGTATTATTCAAATTTATAGTGTTATTCAGATATTTGATAATTGAAAGAATTAAAGTGATGATTTGGCTCTAAAGTTTAAATAGTGCTTAGATAAATAGGAAAATAGATTCGATCCTGAAATAAGTGTGTCGATATTTAAAGTCTTCTCATACTTCGCGTACCTCGTTATTTATCTACATGTTGTTTAGATTGGGCGCATCTCTTATTTAGGATTACTTGAAATTGTGTTGTTAATTGTGTGATCAATAAATAGATTGTTTTTGGGTTATGGCTAATCTTCCTTCCAATCCTCCCACATCCTTAGGCTCGGACCAAAGGTCCTTACAAGTCTTAGTAGTTTTATTGGGTATGAAGCGAATACTTCAAGAGTGACTAGAAGAAACATTTGTAAGGAAGGCATCCTTTTTTGGCAAAAAGGCATCGATTCAAGAGAAAACCCAATGTGTGGTTTACTTTCACGAAACAAAATCGCCCATTAATGTGCAGCGTAAATTTCAACGTTGTTATGAAAGGAGACCTCCTGGTTCAAAATAAATACAGGGATGGTGGAAAATGTTTAAAGGAGCAGGCAGAGTATAAAGGATCATCCTAAAAGTAGCAAGTTTAGGGGAGTGAAGCAACTGTTGAACACATTCGGCAGTTCTTTCAAAGGAGTCAGACTAAAGCAACTTGTGAAGTATTACGTGAACTTCAAACATAGCAAACAAGTTTGGCAATAATTATCCATAATAAGCTTTTTACATGCTTATAAAGTGGAAGGCATCTTAATGGACACTTGGAGGAAACTGGAATACCGCTTACACATTCTTCGAGCTAGCTACCAAACGGTGCAAGCGTTGTAATTTACATGGGTAAACAGTCTTTTAAAATTATTCCTCATAGTGTTTACAATATATCCAAACAAATACTTATCTAATGATAATAGTTTGACCACACTAAATACTTATTATCAGTGCTAGACGTGTGGCCCACGCTGTACAATTCAATAAAAAAAGTATCATATGCAATACTGCAGTCAGGAAAAATACTATATTTTACTCAAATCTAACATATTTCATCCCAGACGAAAGTAATTGAGATTTTGGATTCAACCGTTTATTATTTTTCTTTCAAGATTCTGTTTGAAAAATATGTAAATATTCTACAATTACAAATACATTTGCAAATATTTATGAAGACAATAAAACTTTTACTTACTTTCAGGGTTTTCAGAGTCTTTATAATTTTTTTTTTATATTTGTGAGCATTTCTAGTCTATTTACAAAGACTATAATTTCTTATCAACCCGTTAGAATCATATCTTTAACTTCTTTGAGATAAATGGACGATGAATTCAATGAAATATCTGAAAGGTTTCTTCAGATAGGTTTTCCGAAATAAACGTTATTTATACATAATTAGATTACGAATGTCGATTGAATTGAACGTTATACATTCATTCAATCCAATCAACCGAGCATGCAAAAGACTCATACAGCACATATAACGCACGCACGCGCGTGCACACACACACACATGGTCAATA
Organism: Trichonephila inaurata madagascariensis; assembly: GCA_019973955.1. Classification (NCBI taxonomy): domain Eukaryota; kingdom Metazoa; phylum Arthropoda; class Arachnida; order Araneae; family Nephilidae; genus Trichonephila; species Trichonephila inaurata. The sequence continues at coordinate 36,394 of BMAV01008864.1, read as the reverse complement.
TCGATTGCGTTGAACAATATTCATTCAATTGAAGTCGATGACTCCAAATTGACATTGAATTTAATCGACAAACTGAACTTCTGAAATACTCAATCAACAGATATATAGTACGCACGCATGCATGCATGTATATATGTATGCATATTTATATGCTCAGTCGATTGAACTGAAAACCCTTTTTTCAAAGTGTTGAATTCACTCAATTGAGCATGCGAAAGGCTCATATAACAGATAGAACACCCCTTCCCACAGATACATATGTATTTATTTACATATACTTAGCCGATTTAATTGAACACTATTCATTCGAAGTGTTTAATTCAATCTTCTGAAGATGCAAAAGACTCATACAACAATTAAAACACACCAACGCACACACAGACATTCGTAAAAGTACAAATCGACACACACACACAGACAAACACACACACACACATATATATATACAACTTCTGACACTAAAGTTCGGTAAATGAAGTCAGAATGGCCAATCTGGCAACACTGGGGAAACAAAACGCTGCACTTGTGTAGAGGCATGTGTTGACCATTTACCCTCACTGTTGTGAAATTGAGCGTCCTTTGTGTTCCGTGTAAGACTTGTTTTACTAAGTGCTGGTTTAGTGCTTTGGTTCTTAACTGAGAGCAGGAAAATGAACAAACAAACAAAAAAAAAACAATTTAAAGTTTTGTTTCAAGCTTGGCCAACAGAAAATTATTCGATGCTGGTACATGTTTTGGAAGATCAAGCACTGTCCCTGAAGTGTGTGTACGAGCAGTTCGCCCGTTTTCGAGAAGGTCGGGACAACGACCGTAGCAAAAGACCGATGGAATCCGTCAGTGACGAGAACATTGAGAAAGTGAGTAAATTAATCACGAAAGATCATCTGATTCTGATCCTTTGAAAGATTAACTGTACGTTTGATAGCTGGACAATGAATGCTGCAAGATACATTGAAATTATTACCCGTATCATGAAACGTCTACGCAGGGTATGACTCCAGATCGCACAATAAGGTTCATGGTTTTTTGTTCACGACAATGCTCGCCCTCACACTGCGAATATCATCAAACAGGGTGGTGCAAACTGAACATCAACCCTTCTCGCCAAATCTCAATCCACCAGACTTCTTCCTGTTCCCTCGACTCACACTCGCTTTGAAAGAGATTTGATATTATTTCTGGCATTCAAAGAAACGTGACGATGCTTTTGAACTCCATCTCTAAAGAAGCCTTCTTGCAAAGTTTCCAGGACATGTATAGAAAATCTCAGTTGTATATAGTTATGGGAAGTGACTATTTCGAAGGACGTAAGATAACTTTCGTTAATATTTCATCTACGTTAATGTTACAGGACTATTCACCGAACTTTACTGTCAGAGGTTGTATATGCTCAGTGGATTGAATCGAACGCTTACATTCAAAGTGTTAAATTCAATCGTCTGAGCATATCATATAACAGATATAACGTCATCCCGAGAGCTCATACGCATACATATGCATATTTTCAATCGATTGGATTAAACGCTATTCACTCAAAGTGTTCAATTCAATCGACTAAGCGTGGAAAGACTCATATAACAGATATAATTCATTTATATGCAGTGACAGCAAAAAGTCCGGAACTAACTTATTTTTTTGCCTAATTTTTAAGTTTGACTTAATTTTTCCTTCTGTTATTATCACACCATCTTAACTATAGTTATTGATTCAAATGGATATTTTAATGCAGCTTTCAAATCTGATTGTAGATTTTGTGTAAAATAAATATTTTTATTGATATTTTAGAGAAACAATTATTATACAAGTACAAGGTTATTGTTGAGTAATGAATAATTGTTTTTTCAACCAATAAAATACTTCATTATTCTAGCCAATTAGAGAGATTTAGTGATAAAGGGTTGAAAACAGAATGTGAAGATGTTTTAGGGCATTTAAAGCAGTTCTATGCTGTAATTTGAAGTGCGTGGGTGGATAATATTAGAATTATGGGTAAAGTTTCGTTTCCGCCTTATAATGAACGATACAAAATACTACTATTAAAGTAAGAATGTTTTTCTATGCACTAAATTGTTGCTTAAGTACCATGTGGTCTTCCTACTGTCTGGAGAACGTTGAAAAGATATCCTAAAATAAATTCTATTGCGTTCAGGAAGCAGTATGGAGACCGAGAAAAACAAATTTGTGGCAATATAGAGTATAGTACAGGATTTCAAACAGAAAGCTTAATTCACCGCACATTTTGTAATAATTGGTTTTGACATCGAGTATGAATGCGTGTCTAGGAACTGTGAGAGGAAGACTGCTGAATATTGAGTTAAGAGGCTTCAAAGCTAGACCATAACTGTTACTTACTAATTGGCACAGGCACGTTTTCGCTCATTATGGACTGCTAAAGTCTTAGAAAACTTAATATTTGATGATGAAAGTCAGTTTTGTGTATCAGGTAACAAAAATAGTGCCTATGTAAGACAACACACTCGTAAACAATTCAGCCTTCAGTGTCTGAAGCCCGTAATAAGGCACCTGATGAAAGTCATGACATGAAGTTGCGGACCTTCTCATGTAGTTGTAAGACTTCACCTCCTTTGAAAAACAGAGAAAACCAGAGAATACTAAAAAATAATACAAAGTACTAAAAAAATGAATTGCTACCAAAAGTGGGGAGTATTCTTGGTGATGAGTCAAGGATTTTTCAGGAGGATAATGCTCCACGTCACACCGTGTAAAATTAGTCCAAAAATGGTTCGAAGATAATAGTGTGAATAAAATGGCCTAGACAGAGGACAGTCTTTGAGTATAAATCCGATAGAGAATCTGTGGTATAACATTGGATCTTCTATAGCAAACGTAAGTTTTTTGAAGTTTCAACCAAGTAGTCACAGAAGAACTTTTTCTGAAATTGTCCAAAAAACGCAGAGCAGTAATTAAAGGAAACACGCCTGGCCCATAAAGTATTAATGTTAAAACATGCAACATCCATGTAATGTTCAAAAACTATGTTAAGGTAGTTGCCCCATGAGACGGGTTCAAAAAATCGATTTTTTCCCCTTTACATTTTTCGGAAGAAAAATATCTTAAAAATATACCCTAAAATTTTCAGGCCAACATTTTTAATATTTTCAAAATTTTAGCCAAAAGCAGAAAGCGCGGCGTAGTGTGTATGAAAATATGTAGACACGTGACAGCGGAAGCTGCTCGGACACCATCCCCCCTTTTATTGTCCTATTATTCTAGGGTATGCGTATTATAGCAAACCTTTTCTATTGACAAAGACGAAACGTAAGAATTTTGTACAATATGCAAAACCCTCAGCACTTATACTACCAAATTCTTGATGCAAATATCAACAAGTGAAAGCGGAAAATCAAGAGAGCATTTATAAATATTCAGTAACGTTTGACGAGCAATTTATAAATCTTGTAAAACCAGTGTACGAGACTAAAGCATCTCACGATTTATTGAAAAAATATTTCTGGGGAAACATCCATTTTTTTTTTTTTTTTTTTTTTTTTTTTGAGGACTCCATTTTGACATAAAAAATTATAAACAAATCAATGTAAAATTAAGTAAAAAAAAAATTTTTTTTTTGTACATTTTAAAATACTCATAAAAACAGGTAAAAATTACAAAACGATCGTATTTTCTTTTCTTGTTTTCTTGCGGGATTAAAAAAAATAGTAACAAATACTGTACAATTAAAAGCAACACATTTCAGATGGTACAATAATTTCATAAAGGAAAAGAACGTGAAGTTCAAAGAAAAAAAAAAAAAATGTGTGTTCAGGACTTTTTTCCACCACCGTGTATTTTAAACTGTGTAACAGTTATTTTTAAAGTTTAATATCAATATACTGATATAATATAACGCTTCAACGTTTAACGACATTCAAAGTTTACCGATGTATATCGTTGCAGGTTGTGAAGAAATCTCTATTAGCACCGGAAAAATCAGTTATAGTGTCCACGTTGGAAGAAAAAGAACATCTAAGTGCTGGAGAATCCTCGTTCCGGAAAAAAAATATCTGAACTTAAAAATTCATGGTTTT
>BMAV01008864.1:13544-26127 GCA_019973955.1 Trichonephila inaurata madagascariensis | reverse complement strand
CCCCCCCCCCAAACCGCGCGTGTAACCGACTATTAACTCTCCAAGTTTTTGATTTTGTTAAATGGCTTCGTTGAGATATTGAACTCATCGAAACAACGCACATACTGAATTTCAATCGTTCTTTTCTGCTGTGTCTTTCATTAGGTTGAAAGCCAAATTTCATTCGCTTCCACTAAAGCCTCATTTTTGAAGTCAAACTAAAATTCTGCATGCTCCGAAGTTGGAAAATGAGAAAAGTTAGCGTTCGTGATCTCTTCTTCCATTTTCTGCAAAAAAAAAAAGTTTATATCGTTTTTTGTGAAGATTTTCCAATATCATTTAATGGTTTTGAGATTTTTTCCCTTTTATTATACTTCATTTAATGAATTTTGAAACAGAAAGCATGGCATAAAATGATCAAAATTGTTTAACAAACAAATATAAGAACAAACAAGCGTCCACCATTTGACAAAAGATGGCATCAGCAGTAAGTTATGGTTGAAATTTACAGATGTCAAACGTCATATCGTAAGGTTCGACATCTGGAAATATCATATCCTTGAAGCACTGACGATTTTGTTTGGGCATCTTTCCGTGAGAAAATGTCGTTTTCAGCCGAATGTGCCATTTGTGTACTCTTTAATTTGAAGAAATTTGCAGCCGGGGTTCATTGATTGCGTGTAGAAGCATACAATAAGGCTGCTTTGAGTGAGCAAAAGTAATTGTGAGGTGTCTCAAAAGTTTAAGAATGCTGAGTTTAACATCGAAGACGAAAAAAATGTAGAGGAAGATTCGCGACAAGCGCATAAAGAACTAGATCTTACATTAGGAAGGACTCAACAAGCAATTTCCCATCGTTTAAAATCGTTGGGAAGGGTTCAAAATCAATGAAATTGGATTTTACATGACTTGTGAGACCGAAAAACGTTAAATTAGCATTTCTCAAACTGTGGGGCGTGCCCCCTAGAAGGGAGTGAAAACCCTTCGTGGGGGGGGGGGGCGCCGCGAGCTAATTCGAAAGTAAAAGATTATTTAAAAATATTATTAATTTATTGAAAAGAATCAAAATACATTCTAACATTATAAAAAATAAAATACGCATTTAAGCTCATATAATATACTTAAAAATGTATCAGCACTGTGCAATGTGTTTGATAATCAAACAGTACTTAGTTAATAACAAGTTTAATAGTTACCAGTGGCGTAACAGACAATATCATGGCCCCACTACGAAGTTAGGTTTTGGGCTCTCCAAGCTGAACTTGGCGTCAGTCAGACTCTGGACCCCTTAGAACCCTACCCCCGCACATTCTGATGTGGAGGGTGTACATTACGTCACTGATTATCCCAATGAGCTTTTATGCAAAATTTAATACTTATCTTGATAATTTGTACGGTTTATAATTAAAGTCGTATTGTAGCTTTAGCGTCAAAGTACATTATTATTGAATTCAAAACACTGTTATTGTATAAAGAAAGGAAGGAGGGGAGGCGCGATGAAAATTATGATTGAAAATTGAGTTACAAATATTGAAAGTTTGAGAAGCACTGCATTAAATATTGATTTTAAACGTGTGAAATTCTGCCTAATAGAAGTAAAATAAAGAGTTTTTTTGCATCGTAGAGCCACTGATAATGACAAAGGGATCGACTATGATAACAGAAAGAAAATAATGTTACGATAGCCGAATATTCATGGAAAGAAACTCATGTAGTGTATTTTGTGGGGTCAGCTTTCTTTCGTGTATTATATGGTGCTCAAATTAAACAAAACCATTACTAGGAACGTGCCTACTTCATGACAAAAAAATTTCCTTACATGGTAATGCTCATCTACAAGTTGCAGCGCCGGTCAAACCTACTTAGAAACATTCAACTGGGAAATCCTACCCTACCCGCCGAATTCACCAGACTTTGCACCTTCCAATTATTTCTTTTTCCGATCGATGGCACATGGCCTGTCTCAGCAGGGCTTTGCATCATATGAAAATAGCAAAAGTTGGGTTAATTTGTGAATAGCTTCAAAAGAGGAAGCGTTCTTCAGACTGGGTACCCGTAAGCAACCAGAAAGAAGGGGGGGGGGGCGGCTAGCAATGGACAATACTTTGAATAAAACATAATGCACCTTCCTTTCGTATTAAAGGCCCAATTTTTGATAAAAAACGGCGGAAACTTATTTGTACTCCTTATAGATTTTTAGTTTTTTCGTTTCTATTTTTGAAGTGAAACTTCTTTAAGCGCGAGAGTGAATCGGAAATTTGCTTTGTTTTGCGTTAGGGTGAAAAACCGAACGGAAGTCCCCCCCCCCTCCCCCCGAATCGGCGCCATGGGGAGGAGATAGCGAGCCGAAGGAAAAGGGAGCGGGGGACACCATGAGACTTGAGTCATACCCGTTAAAAAGTTACACGATTGCCTTGGGGGTATTAAAGGTATTGGAGAGAGGATACCCTTGCTATACTCGTAACGAACTCGCACGGCGTATTTTCGTAGTTTTTATATAATAAACGTGCCGTTTTCAACGACGAAACGCATCCAAAGTATTATCATTATATGGCTATTCCCATTACAGGAGTGTCAAAGGCATTGTGTGTATGTCACTAATGCTCGCGCCAGAATCATTACGTATAGCGTCTTTTAAACAAACACTGTAACTTCTGTGAGTGATGCATTAAGTTTATATTATTCTTTTTCATATCCATTGAATTATAATTAATTCTAGTCAGATCGCCTTGAACAAATGCAAAAAGAGGAAAATAATTTCGTGAAAGAAAAAAAAGGAAAACTCAAGCAGAAAGTCCAGTCGAAAGTCTATATATCAGCGGTCGCCAAAATTTTTGACCTCATGAACCAGTAAATTCATAATTTAAATCCAGCAGACCACTGATAGGACTTTTTAAGTGTTAAATTATTGTTATGTGTGAATCGAATTATGTTTCAACGCATATTAAGACGTAGCTTTACGTGATGAGTAAATATATTCCACATTTTTCTGGGGACCAGCGAAATTTTCTTGCGGACCACCACTTTGGCGACCTCTGCTATGTATCACCAGGTAGTCCTGTTGCAGCTATCACCTTCATCGGTAAAGCTTTAGTACTGAACACACCAGAGGCCATTGGATCCGATGATGATAAAAAGCCGACTATCTGAACTGGAGACTTTAATGTTAATTTGCTTCAGAAGCAGCAAAGCCACTCATTGAATTCTTAAAACGGACACTGAATTTGACAAAGAATACAGATGCTACAGAAGGAACAACAAGATACGGTGCCACAATTGATGCAGTTTTCTCACGTTTTCTTGATTGAATACAATAGAGGATTTTTATATCCCACTTCAGTTACCATGTACCTATTGTGCCTTTCTTGGAAAATGATGATGCAGAAAATTGAATAAAAATATTATTTTCATACATTAAATGGAAGTTCGAATTTTATTTGTTAAAAATAAGTTCCCCGCGCGCGTGCAGTTTAATATACTTAGATATTCCTGCATTTACGGCCAATGTGGCCAAAGAAGTTTCGCTTCTATTGCATGGAATACATATTGCATTAGAATACATATGCAAATTTTTTTTAAGAATATTATTACAGTAAAAAGTTTTTAAATGGAATATTTTTCTAGAAAGTGAATTTAGAATTATTTATTTTCAAAACATTCTCCTTTTATCGAAAATGCTTCTATAATAATAATATTTTGCCTATATATAGCTCAAACCTCTGTACAGAGCCTCAATTAGATTTGAAATATATAACTTGGAAGTGAATTTTTCCATATTTTAATACATCAGAGTGGAGAAATTTTAACAAAAAAATACCCATAATTATATTTTAATTATTAGTAACTCTGAAAATAATGTGATTTTTTTTAAAATCTTAGTTCAGGCTCCTCTCTGGAGAAAGCTATATACGTATAAGCAAAATATTATTATTATTGAAGGATTTTTTCATAAAAGGAGAATGTTTTGAAAATAAATAATACTAAGTTCATTTTCTATCAAAATATTGCATTTAAATGATTTTTTATTATAATATAACATTCTTAAGACAATTTTATACTTGTATTCTAATCTAAGTGACACCAAATATTTAAACAAATATTCATTTGTACTCTTTTGCAAAATCCCGGTTCCGAACGCAGTCGGATACCTTAAAAAAGGTCTTTAATATTTTTGAAAATTTTAACTTATGAGTAATAGTTTCTGAATTACTTATACTAACATATTTTTGGATTTTCAGAAATGTGATGATGCGAGTATCAGTGTTAACTGGGAAGCCTCGTCGTCAAAATCGATTACAATTTGCCCAGGAGATGATTCAAGTAAACAGAGACAGATAAATACTTTTGCTGATACAGAAATCAAACATCGTAGAAGCAGTGTACAGTCACATAAAACAGTATTTGATTCGTTCGAGATATCATTTTTTGTTGGTATGATATTGTACAAATTAATTGTAAGACATTGTATGAACAAAATGTGATATACAGGGTATCCTGAAACTCAACGTTGTAATGACTTCAAACATCTCTGGGTTAAACTATTTATTACACAGTATGGAAATAATCAAAAAATATTCAATTACAATTTAATTGCGAAATGGGTCCGCCGATGTAGAGTCTCTGTCACTGCAATGTCTTTATATCGCTCGCTTAAACAAATTAATTAAAGTGATCCTTTAGAGAAATGTCCTATACATATGATATGCCAAAGGGTCCACAGTTCGCGTTCAGTAATTCCACACTGAGATTGGGTGAGCTCGTTGTCTTTATCTCCACCGTGCGGTTGCTGATTCGAAACTCCTCGGTTCGAATCCGCCTTAATTTGTGGACTCCCAGGTATCGCTGACTCTGAAGTATATCGCTAGCGAGAGGCTTGGGTTCTCTCTAGTAAAGTCTGTTCCTGTTACTCCCTCGCTCTCCCTTTTTAAACCTCTTGTTTCTCACGGTCACTCACCGCCTATCCCATTGATCTCTTGTCCGTTGGCAGCTTATAGCGGGAGTCTGTCTGGACGCATAGTGAAAGTTCTGTCCTGCAGACGTATTGTCGCCCCAGATCCGTGAGAACCCAAAAGCCCATTGCACTGGTGTCTCTTTTAATCTCTCGGACTGCCGTGGGGAAAATAGTCAGAATTTTTGACCACCCATTTGTAAAACTTTCTTCCCAGCAATTAGGGAAACGAATGGAATTTTCCCACGTTTGTCGGCGTCCCTTCTTAGCAATTAGTTGAAAGAGACTGGGTACATCACAACGTCAAGCGGAAACGAGGTGAAAAGGCGGAAGCTCATAGCAGTTCTGGGGAAAACAGAAAAAAATTCCGTATTCCTTGGTTAAGGCATGGCTAGTATATTTTTGAAGATGTGGAAAATTGACGATCTGCATCATATCAAGTTTGAGGTGATTTGATAAATTTGATGTTACCTTTGACTCTTCATGAAAGGAAAAATATTTCATACTACACAAGACAAGTTGTTTCACAAGATGACCCATTTAGTAAATATTCCAAAATGGTACAACACTTACTGTTTTTCTATCCATAACAATTTTTGACAATTATTTTACAAAATGATTTCGTTTCAGAAAACTCAATCTTAAGTGAGTAAATCAAGGAAAGCAAAACACTAAAAATTAAAAAGGAAATTTATTTTTCTAATGCTGTTAAGAAATAATGTCTATAAAGAGTTTGCTTTCTACACGAATGTACACTTAAGGTATCCGACTACTTGCGACATTTTTTTTAAAAAAAAATAGAGATATGGAGATTTTTTTTGTGGTTTTTTGATTTATTTAGTATACTTTCAGAAAAAAAAAGACTGAAATTAAGAAGAGAAAAATAAATTATTACAACTATAAAATGGGAAAAATTTATAAAATTTACATAAACGGGGCCCGCTCTGTACAAATAGTAAATGAACAAATTTTCAATTTTAATGTATTACTTTGATATTCCTTTTTGAAATGACCTTCAGGATAAGAGAGGTATTTTAATTTGTACAAAAACTAGAGCACTCTATCTTAGCTATTATATGAAATTGCTTAAAAAAAGCAGTGATTATATTCACTTAAGGGAATGTAAATTTTGTAATAAAACAGTGATTGAAAAATCTGAAGGTTAGATTATTTTAACAACTTTTTGAGAAATCGCTGTCCTTGTTTGAACTTTACGGGGGAAAAAACACATTTCGAAAATTTGACATCTGATGTAGAGTTATGGCATCCGCTTTTATTAAAACACTTTTAGTTTTTGTTCTAGTGAAAGGAAAATAAAAAACTTGCTGTTTTTATAAAGCTACTAAAATGGCCTATAAAGCAATAATAAAATAATAATAATAAAATAAATAAATAAAAAAAATTGTAAAATTTTTTTCAAGATCTTTTAAAAAAGGATCACTTGATGAGTCGTGGGTAACTAGCTAAATTTATTTCTTTTACTGCTCCAGCAATCCTTTGGCGAGGTTCGATTACTTTTTCGATTCGTTTAAAAGAAGTTAGAAAACGAATACTTGGAACATTTAATTCATTAAAGTATCACAAAAATGATTTTCGTTTTTATTTTTAAATATATTGTTTTATTTGTGCTATACACTTAATAATAAGTTTTATTAAAATAAAGTCATTTTGTTAAAAAAAAAATCAATACATTAGCAATAATTATTATTGATTGGAAAGTAGTAAGTTTTCCGTAAATCTTAACTAAACGGGTCATCTTTCAAAATAATTTGTCAAGAATCAAGGTTTTTTGTGGCATCATTTTCTGAAAAAAAAAACGAGTAAAACTAAGTTAATTTTAACTAAACCAGCAATGGCTTTTGACCGACTTGTGACTGTGATTAATAGCCCAGTTATGTAAGATCACATTGGTTAAAAAATCAATGAAAATTGGGAAATGTGCGATCACAGTACCTAATGATGTGCTGGAAGTTGTCAAGGATCCGCAATTTCAAAAATTTACTGGTCATCACTTAACCAAGTGATAAAAGTTTTTTATTTTTCCCAGAAATAAGAAATCCTTCTTTCATCCCGTGTACGTTGAGTTTCGAGACACCTTGTATAAATAAATATATTTTTTTACAATAGTGTATGTTATAATTAGCTCATTCAACGAAACTTTAATATAACATTATTGAATTTCTTTTCAAAATTTTTTCTAAAATTCTCGGTCTCGTATTTGAATTTTCATACATTTTTTTTTTAAATTTCTCGTAAAAAAACGTAAAACAATGTTCACGAAGTATTAGTAGGAATTTCGTACAAAAAAAAACATGATTTACATTCAGCCTGATATATGTTTAATAATTTTTATAGAGGATTTGCTTTGCATGAGACCAGATTCATTCAAATGCTCATTAACATCATGTGTATCTCCTGAAAAACGATGTGATGGCAAGCAAGACTGCTTTAATGGACAAGATGAAAGAGGATGTGGTATGTATTTAAACTATTTCAAATTATTTATTTTGAATGAAAAAAGGAAATATGTACAATAATTCTTTTGGAAAAAGATTTACACATTATTTACAAATATTATACAATTATTACTTTTCTGCATCCCAAAAGATTCGTCTAAAAAGTTGTTGAATTGAAAGTTAGCATGTATCAAAAAAAGCGATATTATAACAGTATAAACACTTTTATCATGACTATCAAATATTGTTTAAATTTTATAAAAGCTAGGGAAGCCATCAAATTAATTACTAATTTAAATATCTATAATACAACCTCTGACAATAAAGTTCGGTGAATAGCCCTGTAACATTAACGTGGATGAAATATTAACGAAAGTTACCTTACTGTCCTTCAAAATAGTCTCCTACCATAACTATGCACAGCTGAGATCTGTATAGATGTCCTGGAAACTTTGCAAGAAGTCTTCTTTTGGAATGTTCAAAAACCTCGTCACGTTTCGTTGGATATTAGGAATATCTTCAATAATAATATCGTCAATATCGATAACACGTTTTTCTCATTCCGAAAATTTTGAGTAACGATTTGTCGCACGGATTCACGGTTAATCTGTGTCAGTTATCATGCGCACAGTTAATTGAAGATCTTAAGTGATTAATTTCCTCACTTCCTCAATGTTTTCGTCACTGACGGAGGTCACCACTCTCCACTACGGGGGCTCTTAGAAACACTTTCCCTGCTTTTCAAAAATAGGTGAACCACTCGTACACACACTTCATGGACAGTTCTTGATCTTCATAAATACATACTAGCATCGCATAAGTTTCTTTTGGTCTCTTGCTTAAAACGAAACTTTAAATTGATCTTTTGTTCGTAAATTGTCCTGTTCTCAGTTAAGAACCAACATACTAAACAAGCACTTCGTAAAACAAGTCTTACGTGGAACACAAATGAGCTTCAAATGAACAACGGTAGGGGCAAATGGTCAACACCTGCCGCTACGCATGTGCAACGCTTTGTTTCTCCAGTGTTGCCAGATCGGCGGTTCTGACTTCATTTAACGAACTTTATTGCCAGAGGTTGTAATTTATTCAATTCTTATCTTGACCATTAGATCCGTAGCAATACTAGGCGTCCTAATCTGACCCTTCTGATCATTTTTCTTCAGCCTTGGTAATTTTAACTGGTATATCTCTTACTCTGTAGATTCAGCATGACAACAATTACTTACATGTTTCTGACTTCCCACTTCATTTGACTTTAAATAACAATTCTCATTAACATAGATCGCGGTTCCTTTACAGAAAGAGGTTTTATAATCATACAACGTTTGAAAGGTATTTTTCCTACGGGATTAGTAAGAATCACGAATAGAACCCTTTACAAAGTTAGTCAATTTTTAATATTATTGATACATAAACGTTATTAATCCGCAATCACTCGCGCGGGGTGTTCTGTACACCCCAGTAACAAGAAAATCCTCCTAGGATTCTAAAAAGAATGCGCAGAACCCCGATTTGTTCTGTAGCTGTACATTTTAGGTCATTGAACCTTCAGGTCTGATGCAATCCCTCTTTCTCGAACGATTGGAATGTAATGACCTTCAAAAGTTTATTTGGGGGGCTGAGAACTCCCGCGAGAAGTTGAGCATTTGTATACAGTCTGCTCTGAATGTTTGGAAAATGATTAAAATATTATTTTTCTACTTTCTACTATCATTATCTCATTAGTTATAAAGTATATTTATTACTGGTATTTACGTTTTACTGGTTTATGAAAAAATATAAAATTATGTGTTTTAAAATGAAAATTTTGTATGTTTAGTTTAAATTAATGTGTTAGTCTCATTTGTATGCAATAAATTTAATAATTTTATTTGTATAATACAAAAAACATCTTGTACTTTATAAATATGTATCATAATGACTTAATTTTATTTTCATAATTAAATACACGTGTTAAAAGTTTGGGGTGTTCTCTACACCCCGCGAGTAACGACGGTAGCAAAAACAAGCGCGAGTGACAGCGGGTTAATAATGAAATGATGGCAATTTACCTCTATAACAAGAATTTTAATCACGGAATGTAAATAAATGATAGACAAATAAAAGAATTGAAGCGAAACCGAATATAATTACAAATTAGAATTTAATTAGCATTAAAACAATTGCTACATAAAGTTGCACACACAGTAAGTTTAAATAATAACACAATATATATATAGTTTAATTTTAGCTTTCGAGTAAAAGTGCACCTCAATTAGCCCTGCCTGAGTTCAACTGACTCTTGATGGGGAAATGATGCAACCGGCGTTTCCTCAGTACCCAATCAGAGAATGTTTTGTCTCGCCTTTAATAAAGGAAGGTACATCATATCCCGCAGAGAATAACGAATGTCATGCTTTTCACAGAATTTCAAGAAGTGGCTTCAAGGATGTTAGTTTCACGGATGCAGATATTAAGGCAAAAACAATTCCATAAAACAAAGCTTATTATTTACATTACATATGCGAAAGGTTAAATAAAATATTTTCTAAGCTCATGATACTTTTTACTTGCTATTAAAAATCATTTTGACATTCAATGAAGAATATTGTAACCAGTATAAAATAAGAAAAAATTATTAAGGTACTAGTCGTATGCCACAATCAGCACCCGAATGAGTCCCTGTCGAAATTTCTGTGGACGTGGTGAACTAAGATAACGCCATTCATTTGATTGACGTTTTAATTCAGCCCGTGTCTCATCAATGGTGACAATACGCCGCAGAAATATATTTCCTTTATTGCGGTATCTCTTCAAATGGATGCCAGCCAGTTTACACCAGTGCCATTTCTATACTTCGGTAAGTTGATGTGAAACCCAGTAGGCATCAATTTTTCTCCTGTTCAGACATTTCTTCTTTAGGTGCCTCACCGTTTGATGACTGAGACCAACCTCTAAGGATACTTCTTAGATAGTCCATCGACAGTCTATGGAAAGGAGATCGCTTAAGATGCAGTTTGATCTTGACGAATGGAGATCCGACCTCTTTTCGTTGCAAATCCGCAGTCTCCTTCCAACCCGAATGAAACGCTTTAACCCATCGTGCAACAATCCTATACGGCAAAGCATTTTCGCCACAGGCTTTCAGCACTCCTCGGTAACATACTGTTGCACATTTGTCACGGGCAACCTTGATTTTAGGTCACGACCGCTGATCACCTTTTGAAAACATGCTTTAGAGCGATGGAAACAAAACTGTCTTCAATTTAGGACACACAACAGCTGTCTTTCTAACCAGATCGATTGTTGTTTGCACTCTACACATCGACAACAGCGCCAGCCTCCCACTCCCATATCCTATTTGCGCCTGCTCACAGTTTTGCAAGTTTCTTGGTTAAGTTGCTACTATTTAATTTAAAGCTCTCGTATAATTACCCTGTAAATTAAAGGCAGAAAAACTCAATTTAAATTTATATGCTCGACACAATGTGTGTTAATTTAGGGAAGTGACAGGGTGAATATTAACGTTGCACTGTTAAGATACACGAGGGCTTTTGGCGACGGACCTCGTAATTTGTTTACTTAGGGAAAATAAAAACAGAAAGGAAACTGAATGAGACTGTTTTTAGTTTTAATTAACAGCCTAGTTTGAGGAAGGTTTATGTTACGAAACACATGTATTCATATATATATATATATATATATATATATAATATGCGTGTGTGTGTGTGTTTTTAATATTTAATTTTTGTATACGTATATATTTTAACATATTACATTATTAAAGCAGAACTTTGAAAAGTGGTTCAGGTGACTCTTTTTACAGTGTGAGGAAAACAATAATTCGCTTGGAGATTTAAAAAAGGTCTTGAATTTACTTGAAATAAAAAGTCAATTCTGTAAAGTCTCATCTACACAATGATACACTGAGTTTTCACTGATTCTGTTTTAAAAAACAGCTTGCTTAGTCCATGTTTTATTTTTTTTAGAGAGAGGAGTCTTCACAATTCAGGGAGTGAATAATAGTCGCATTTTAGCCACTAGGTGGCTCAAGAAACAACGCAACGCCGCTTGGGGATGGGGAGAAAATACTCATAGAGCTATAACTGCTTTGTACCTTGGCCAAGGAGTCAATTTCAATGGTACTAATTTGGAAGAAGATCTGACGGCGAAGCAGCTTGAGTTACGAATGTCAACTGCAATTCTAAGGTAAAAGGAATTCTTGGTGTGTATGAGTAAGTGCGTGTAATTCTAAAAATTTGTATGGTAAAACTAATAATAAAAACTGGCAATGAACATGCAAAATGGTATCGTAATATTTAAATTATTTCTAAAATATTCTAGAAGGAAACTTTGTGTACAAGCTCCTCCTGGAATTCGATTCACAAATTTTTAAGTAGTACTTTGCATGTCATGGTTCCTTTAGAGCAGCAATACTCAACCTGCGGACCGCGGGCCGTATGCGGGCCACCGAGCCTTTTTAAGTGGCCCAGCCATGACCCATTACTCTGAGAAATTTACTCATTTAAGAACATTGTATTAAAATTTGGTGGGAAATTCATTGTCAATAAATCAATTGTATTAATTTTGCTTTTGCTGTCGGTGTTGTACGGATACGAGTTGATATTCTTTTTATATTTGGAACAGTTACGGTTAGTGATAACAGGCAACAGTGGAGTAGCGACTATTTTATGGGTGGAACTAATTTTTAACTAACTTTCATACCTTGCAAGCTAAAAGTATTCGAAGAAGATATATCGTTTCAAGACGATTGGGAGGTTGACTATTTTGTAGTGAGCAACAAATATGGATCAGTAATTGTTTGATTTGTCACGAAAGTGATGTATTTAAAAAATACCAATTAACAGGAATCATTCAATAACACTTTTCCTCGAAGATCTTTTCAAGAGGTGATAAATAGGCTTCCTTGAATAATCTTTGAAACAGCAACAAAGTGTTTTGTCAGTGGTAATATCACAGCGGTAACAAAGAGACATCCTATGAAATTTGTTATATTATTGGTAATCATATGAAACCGTTTATTAATACAGAAATTGGAAGGAGTGTTTCTTAAATGCTTCTAATTTAATGTTAGTGACAAAATAAAAAATGTAAAAAAATAATAATTAAAAAAAGCAAAACAGAGGAGTTATAATATTTTGATCAATTTTCCACATTTTAAATTTCCAATGTTATCTTGGTCTTAAAACATCCCCCC